>JAUELC010297918.1:0-15384 GCA_031471745.1 Cryptochiton stelleri
GAACTCTATTTAAATGGTGATACTGTAAGTAAAATGTATGGTGGAATTGTTATGCCATATTGGGTTAAGTGATGTCAATGAACATCAAAGACTTAAATATATATCAAAGTGTCATTCAACAGTTGATGTAACTTCATCTAGTACTTTTGTACAATTTCTGTTTTGCCAGGTTTGAATTTGGAGTCATTTGGGCTGTTGTTATCTGCAAGAAATATTTAAATAAAATATGGCATAAAAAGTCCACCATATATTTTACTTCAATATCTTAGTTTAAGTGGCATTCAGTGGTAAATAAGAATCATACAAAATAATTGATAGCATTTTTGTGAACAGCTTGATACGGTGTATTATTTGAATACGACTTTATGTTTTTGATTTCTTCCTCTTTAAAGAAGAGTAGGTATGTGTACTACACACAGCCTAGTACTGTATTACAATACCTATAGGTTCTGGGTCGCTGTCCACATTGGGCTGGGTTCAACAGAATGAGTACTTTGTTCCAGAATGGGGCCATGATCTTCCATACCCGACCATATTATGATGACAAGTCGGCCGACGGCCCTGGAATTGTTGCGAACGAGCAGCCAGATCTTGAGGCCAATCATGTTAGACGTGGTAATTAACATCTAGTTTTGTATGTGATCTTTATGATCACATATCAGAAGTTGCAAAAGCCAGAGGAATACACCTGATTAAGAATAAAGGCCACCTTAATTCTTTGGTTGCACAATGTGGAATGAACAATCCCCGGAAATAAATCTTTTGTTTGTTTGTTTGTTTGAATGGTATTACACTTATATGATATCGGATTATCCACTTCTTACTCTGCCTTACTTAAAACGGTGGAAAACCGGGAGGAAACCTCGTAAAAACCACCACCCGCTATAGCCCGAGTCACCTCATGTGACTCCCCATATACTGGTTGCGTAGGCCTACTAGTGTTAGTGTTGCTATTTACTGTTGGAGCACATCGCCGTTACATAAAAGAAATCCCCTTGAACAGGGCGTTAAACATCAATCGATCAATACTATTTCAGAGACCCGTAATAGAATCAAACCAAGGACCACAAACAAGTTGTTGAACTATCCGTTCTAACTAACGTTAAATAATCAAATCATTGTTAATGGCTTCTTTCTAAACGACAATATATCAAGTTACACGCTTTTTTGGGTAAAATCTGGGTTAAATATACACAAACATTTAAAGTCTGTAAATGAAGATATGGGAAAAGTGCGGTAAACGGTGTAAACGATGTAAGAGATACCACTTAATTACCAGATTGAAGTACATATAAAGTTTGGTTAAAAAGTATTGAACGGTTCTCGAGACGGAAGGACAGACGGACAAATGATGGAGGCAATATATACCCCAGACCTACTTTGTAACAGAGTTTATATGATATGAACATCGGTGGTCAATGCAACAATATTTCATTCTTTTTGTTGTTAGCTGATTGCCTAATTAAGTTAAAAGTGTTAGTAGAGCCAATTACACGATGACATGTTAAATAAAAGATTGAAAGAATTTTTATTTTGGTCATCGAAAATATTAACCCAATTGCTTACCGTCTCTGTCGATGGCGCTGAAGAGCTCTGTCAACCGTTTCCTGGTGGGTGTTTTCCCCTAGGTAGATTAGTCCGGCTCTCATCTCTTCATTTGATACCCGACCATCGCCAATTCCGTCCAGGCGTTTGAAGGCTTGATTCACTGCTAAGAAGCAAAATAAAACATAGAGTTAATAATTCCATGATCACAGACCTTGTGGCTAAGGACAAGATGTTCCGAGCGTAGTCATGCTGTCTTAACTTAACACTGGAGAAACATTATGTTTCCAACGGAGCAAACACCTCACATTTAAATATTGTGCCATCTTCGGGAGCCAATATTAAAACATGGGTGTATTAACCTTGGCACATACGGCACCTTTATCGTGTTATCTGGGTCAACTAAGGGCACATAATCTAGTCCAACAAGATAAAATAAACCGTTCATCTGTACGACTCAGTGGAGAAATAATGTCGGAAAGCAGCACTTGAACATCTGATAGCTGTGCATTAACTTTAAATTCTGCTTTGGAAACGATTGCCCAGAAAACAAAACATCGCAGTTTACAGAAAGTCTTGTTGTGACATACCACAAACTAAAAACATGCTCGGCCATTTCGAACAGATATCAAAACAAATACAAGTTACTGCTGAAGAGTCGCTGATTGGGCAGTGATGGGTGCAGGTCGCCAATCGAAATAAGCATATGGAATTGGGTCATAAACATGGACATCCAGTCTTATACCGCATGGTGTCTCTACACGAGTATGGGTGCAGAGATACCATGTGTTCAGATGATGGGAAATCATCAGAGATCTGACGAATTGAGGGTCAAACTACCAATGAGCCAAATTCGATGTATCATGTTGGTTGTTGTTGTTCAGTTTGCATTTTACGGACCCTGAACAGTTAACCGACGGATAGTTCAAACTGGTAAGTAATAAAATACTAACCGTTTCAGCTCTAGTGGTGGGTGTTTTCCTTCACCCATTGGGCTGACATGCCGTCATATGAGTGAAATAACTAAGTACGGCGTAAAACCCCAATCCAACAAAGCATGTATATAACACTTCACATTACGGTTGTGTTACTGTTGGAAGTACACCGCCATCATATAAATATAATACCCATGAGCACAGGGTTAAATACCAATCATTCAATCATGTTATGAGTGACAGAAAAAAAAATTTGTGTTAACAGGTATAGGTGATGACAGTCAAGTCCTGGGTTATTACCGGATACGTGCTGTAGACTACTGGGGTAGAGCAGGCCAGTATTCTTTAGCCACCCAGTACCCCCAGTCTGAAGAACAATTGAAGTACAAACATGCTCAACGAGCACAGAGATGTCCTTCTTCCAAATCATAATCAATAATTATATCAATCAGTGCTTAACTTTTCTCTTTAATAACACACCTTTTGTGTGGAAGTGCGAAAAATGAAGAAAAAAAAATCAGCTCTTTCAAATGTGAGTCTAGCTTACTCACTGAATCAGAAAGATTCTTGAGTTACTTTGGTTTTCAATAATGTCCTCTTTTTTAAATTTTTTTTTTTTTTAATCTGCTTCTCACATTTTTTCTTCACCGACTGCTAATTTTATCGTTTCTCTACTATTGTACACACTTCTGTAGAAGCAACTTTATATGTATTACATTTCATATTAGCTGATGCTTAAACAGGTGCTGTTTTCCAGAGATGGCCACCAGAGGGAGCATTTCAAAGAAAATGAATTAGGTCATGTTTTACAGGGGCGTGTCTGGATGCAGTTCACCTGTAATCTAAGACCATTTTCATTTAACTGGCCGTCTGTGACATGTAACTTTCTCGGTAGCTGATCTGTGTTTGAAGATATGAAGATTCAGACTAGGAATGGTTGATACAGGTTTTTGATTGGACTCTCTAAGGTGGCCATCCCTGGCAAATAGTGACTAAAACAGTTCGTAAACAGATGGGACCTTTTTACACTGCCGTGTATAGTGAGCTAACATTATATTCCCGAAAACTTCCGTTATATAATGTTCGTTACTTAAATGAATAACAAAGTTGTATGCAGAAATGTATGTTTTATAACGTGCAATAATTAAATTTTGTAAAAAAAAAACATTCCATATTGGCTGTGATAAAAATTGTAAACTTTGGATTTCTTAAGATTGGAATGTATTTTGAATACATGTACATTATATATTGAAATGTTACTACAATTGATTTAAAACAATTTTGTATCATTTACCCTGATAATAAAACGTAATATTATGTAAAAAGGAGTTGAAGTGTCCAGGGTAAATTATAATCTGGGAAGGTGTTGACTGGCGTATTGCCTGTAACCTCCATGTTTTTCCAACACTTTTTTGCTGGATCTGGAGTCGCCATCATCCGATGAAGTTGAAGGTATCCAAATACTCATGTCCTTTTGGCTATCTGACATTCCCACTGCTGTAGCGGAGAAGCCTGTTGATGAAGCCAGGTCAGGCGGTCCAACAAGATCCTCGGAACTTACTGTCTTCCTGACATGACGTCTTGAGAGAAATAATACAAGATTAAGTTTATTTGATAATTTATGCATACTGAATATTATTACGCTCATATCACAGCAAGGCCAGTTTCGCTATTGGAGGAAAGCACATAATTTCAAAAGTCACTGAAAGATTTCACACAAATATTTCTTTTTTATTTACATTTTTAATCCACAACCCCCAGAATTTGGTGTCCAGCAGCAAATACTGCTGGCCGATGGTAAACCTGATTCTGTTTGTGGACTAGTATCCGTTTTAATCTCAAATATACTGTTAATGTACTTTATAGTAGGACACAAACTATAAATATACTTTTGTAAATTATGAAAGTTTGTCATTACCAGCCCTCCGAATGACATTAAATCCCCTAAATAGCTTTGTTAACAGAAACAAAATATGATCACTATACCTTTTAATGTAGAGCACAACACCGACGATGATCACTATAATAACGAGAACAGCTGCACACACAGAGGCCACAATCACCTTATCAGTCGTGGAGAAATATGAGCTGGAATCACCCTTCTTCACCACACAGTCTGGTAATATAATACAAAATGTCTTATTACTTATCGCTTTAATATAGAGATGGTTAATGAACTGCATCTACAGTGAAATAAGCATCAAGTGAACACCGAATAACACATTTCTTTTGATCGCTTAGTGTTAACTTTTATGACGGATTTGTACCTTGAACAGTAAACAGCACAAATCAACACAACCATAATGTGAAGTGTTATTTATAAATGCTCTGATAATGTTCCTACACAGCTGCATATTTCTGTTCAGTATGGTAACAATAAATGTATAAGATTCTTCAGAGAAATAATACAAGATTCTTAAAACAGATTTCTTAAAATAAAATAAGGCATCAGTTGAAAGCAATTAACCATTTCACATCTACATGTATGCTGAAGTTAACTAATATTTTGTGTATTAAAATGCATTTTATTATATGTAAAGCTTTCGTTATCCAGTGATTGTCACCATATAAGAACTTCAATTCAATATGACTTACACGATCAGCCAATGTTGGAATTTAAAGATGACCCCGTTTTAAAAAAAGTTTGATCATAAATTATGACAATTAGTTTTACCCAAAATGGGAGGCCTCTGGCTTAGGGTAGTATGTTCCAAGCACAGTCATGCTGTCTTTACTTAGCACTGGAGGAACAGTATTTTTCCAAAAGAGCAAAACACTTCGTATTTTATGATTGGGGGTAGTATAGCTATTTACTGTTGGAGTACAGTGTCATCATATAAGTAAAATTCCCTTCAGCACGGTGTTAAACACCAGATGGACAATGGTCTAACAGGGTTCGTAATCATCGACATAAATAAAATTCAAGGACTTTCGAGAACCTACATGTATGTAAAGCCATTAACACCCCTCTTGCATACAGAAATGTACACGGCGCCACTGCGAGTTGAAATATTCAGCAAATCCGTCATTTAAGACAAAACGAGATATTTTAGCTCTGGGTTAGAGTAAATACTAAAACTTATACTAACCCTTAACTAACCCTAACCATAAATCTAACAATAAAATTGACGTCATATCTTACATGACAGTCTATCCAATATTCCCTCTAAACACGAGCTACAAATCCCCAGATTGAAAATCCACTTCCTACTTTCAAGAGTCTGCACAAAAAGGCCTTGAATTTTTAGGAAAACAATAAAAAGATTTTAAAGGACCCCTACAAACCCTAGTCTTTGCTTTTGTAAAATTCTGATTTCCACAATACTCAAGATTTTTAAATTGTGCAAACTGAGTTAATCTGTGATTTTAACTGCAGTTCTGATTATGATTATTTTAACCTATGAAAATTGGTGGGTCAAAAAAGATGGTCTCTTCTGATGCGGATTATTGTAGTTCCCTATTTTGTTTTGCCCGTATTAACGGAAAAATAAATCTGAACTGGATCAGAGACGACCAATTTTTGCCCGTGTAACTGCCACTGTAACATACCGTCATCATAAGTCCACTGATCTTCATTAAGTGTAGGGTCACATCTCTTACATGAGTCTTCTGCCTTCTGTTCATTCTCTATATAACATCTGTTGTCAATTACACATGTGTTCCTCTACAAAACAGAGATTAACATCTATATTTCGCTGGTTTTCTTTTTTTGCATGGTTCTTTGGGTATCATTAGAAATCTATTAACTAAAAGTATGCAACACCTCATTTACTCCAGCTCAACAGCGTTGAAGCAATTTTAAGAACAGTTTGTAAGAGTATAGCACCCTCTAGTGTACAGTATATGAAGTTTGAAAATCACAACTTGTCTGTTGAATCATGTTTAACTATTTATAACCTTTCTAATTGACAAATCATTTTTATTTCAGTATTTTCATGCATTTTACATTTAAAAATAACACATTAAACGGGAAGCCTGTGAATCTCTTGGAACTTTGTGGTTTTAATGGCGCCTATCACCCTCTGATTTTGAAAATCAAACTGCACAGAATGGATAAATATAATATCTCCTACACAGCCTACATGAAATGTTAAAAGCTGGCCAAATTCCTCAATGCCGTTGAACTCGTACAATGGGTGTTGCACACTTCTGGTTAATAGACTTCTGGTAACATTTATTAAATAGATTCAAACTTTTCTTGGGAATGATTTCTTTGCTCAACAGAACAACACTTGAACCATTATTACTTGGTGTTTACATCATTTTTAAGGCTATTTCACTTATTTGATGTAAACCAGTTTTGGTAGATTGCAGAGTGATATCGTTTTATGGGGTTGCACTATTTCCCAGTACGTGAAAGGTTGTTAAACGTGTGCTATTTGACAGGGAGCCATGTGAGATTTCATTGTTAAGAGAGTTTATAAAGATTTGATATGGTTGAAGTGTAGAGGGGCACAATATCCTCCTAGATACATTTGTACATGAGAGAATATAGAAAGCACTCATGAAAGTCCACTCAAAATTGGATTTAATTGTTTTCAAAATTCCAGTGCCACTTGTTTGGACATCTCCCTGAGCCCAAGTCAACTACTTATTTTTTAGTTATAGCCCAACAAATATTTTTAGTGCACTTTCATGAGTGCTCGCTAAATGTATTTACTTAAGAACTATGATTGGTTGATTGATTGATGGCCAGACCCAACGGTATTGTGAAATGTTTTATATCAATTTTTATTTTATTTTTAAAATAATGTTCCTCCATAGCTGATGCATGAATATACCGTAAAGAATTAGGTTTCTGGGGTAACTTTCAGTTCCTGCACACCTTAAACCAGTTTGGAACTCATCACTTGGTTCTTAGTGTGTATCGAGTTTTGTGATGTTAGAAAGCTTTCAGAAATTGCCATGTACAGATTTTCTTCCACTACTATAATGTAGAATTACAAACAAAAAAGGGACAAAATTTAGCCAAAATCTTGATTAGTGTCTGACATTTAATTGGAAAATCTGTGTCAACAAAACAAACTGCAATAGTAAAGAAGCCGATCATGATTTTTGTTTGACAGTAAAAAGGAAAACCTATGTCAACAAAACAAACAGTAATAGTGAAGAAGTCGATCGTGATTTGTGTCTGACAGTAAATAGGAAAACCAATGTCAACAAAACAACTAGTAATAGCGAAGAAGCCGATAATGATTTGTGTTTGACAGTAAATAGGAAAACCTATGTCCTAAAAACAAACCGTAATAGTGAAAAAGCCGATCATGATTTGTGTTTGACTGTTTAATAATCAGAATCCCTAGGTCAACAAAACAAAGAGTAATAGTGCAGAAGCTGATTGGCAAATGGAGACCTACCTTTCTAGCACACCTCAGCTTGGAGTCACAGCTGTAACAGTCTTCATGATACACCATGAATGCCAGAGGTCGGCTCACTTTGTTATGCCTGTTACTAATAGAGACAAGTATAGGTCTGTAAGCAACTGCCTCTTGTTGATTAATATCACACTCCACTTTCTCAAACGAGATGAACCGAGCCATACGACTTGAAACCTCAGGGTTGCTATCCTCTCTGATAATGGCACCGTTAATATCAATCTGACAACAACAACAAATTCTGAGATTATATCGGTGGACATTGATACAATTACATACTCCCTAAATATCCCACTCACGTCATATGACCTGCCCCAAGAGGATCTTAGGGGGGCCTTAAGACAACCTGAAAGAAACTCACCCTGCTTGCAGAGCCAATTGAGACAGGTCAAACCCGCAACCTATGGGTCAGCAGTCCATGCACATAACTACTGAGCTAGAAGAAAAAAATCCCTCTAGATCAGAGATTATATGGTTGGAAAGTCACAGTGATTTTTTATATTGTAGTTGTTGGGTGTTAGATCTTATGATCCAGGTAAATATGTCATTTGTAAATGACTCATCAAAAATCACATACGATTGTTTGTTTGATGTCTTACCCAAGGGTGATTCACTTATACTACAACTTTTGTGCTGCCACGGTTTGGTGGAAAACCGAACGGAAACCTAGAACATATTTAAGGGTGACAGGCGGCCTCGAACCTGTGCTGTACATTAAAGGGGATTCAGCAGGTTGTTGCTGTACCCACAGAGTCAAGACATAACCCAATTATTCACATTTTACTTTCAGTGAAACAGTTATTACCAACAGGCCCCTTCCTTAAAATTTGTGAAACTAAGCCATGAACCCTTACTTTCACATTTATATAACTAACCAAAAACTAATTTCCCCATCACCCACCTGCACCTCTTCAATATTACAGGTCAGTCCACTTGTCTTGGCAAAGTTGCCCCCCATGATTGTAAGAATGGTACAGTTATTTCTGCTGGATTCACATGAGGTGGCGTACTCATCAAATCGAGCTAGGATAGGTGGATCCATAGACAACACTGAACAATCCATTTCTTCATAGTCCTCATTGCATTCACATTTACCTGAATAAAACACAAAACTCATGTTAAACGATGTACCTACAGGGTTGGTACAGAAGTAGAGTAATTCAATTCCATGAATTTTCCAGAATAAAATTGAGATTTTCCGGAAAATATTTATCTTTAAAATTCAGAATTTATTTATTTTCTTGGAATTTGTACTTCTTTTCAAGACTTTAACGAAGAAAACTAAAAACATGAAGCAAAAAAGCATGAGTGGAATTTTGTGTTTAAGGAAACTCAGACAAATCAATAACAAATTCCTTTTTTTATGATCTGTATAAATGATATTAAATACTTAAACAAAGTCTTTCTATATCTCTTAAGATAAACATTATAATAGCAAAATATTGATTTTCCACGAGTTTTCAAGGAGTAAGAATGGTTTTCCAGGAAATTCCAGTACTGGAAAACTAACTTTTACTCATCCAGGACTGTGCGAACCTTGTAATAACTTACCTATAGTTTATTATCACATTCCGTAATGGATTCAAGTTTTATAATACATTTTGTTTGTAACTTTCTTAATGTGTATTTTCAGGAGAACTTTGTACCATATCGTAACAGTCGTCTGACATATCTACTACAGAACTCCTTAGGTGGTAACAGTAAAACCCTCATGTTTGTTAATGTGTCACCTAAAGAGGAATGCTTTCAGGAAACTCTCTGTTCTCTTCGATTTGCTATGAAGGTATGTCAAAGAAACTAACTCAATTCTAACAGCACAGATTTATTATATATAGTATTTTGAAATTTTATTTGTTATAATTTTATTAAAATTGGGATGTTTATATGTTGTCATCAGGTTATTGTCAACGTTATTCAAATTATGGTGTGGGTGGCTGGAGGGAGCTTCATGTTGCCCTGATGCTCTCAGAGCAAAGTGGCAACACGAAGCCGATCTGTTGTGACCTTTAGCACTGTTAATTTTCACACTTTGTCTTACGCCATGATTTCTATCCTGTGATGTCTTGTAGCCATTATTTCTTGCCAGTGGCATCAATGGTAGTCCCCTTCACCCAAGGGCAGGCATGTTGTTATTTGAGTGAAATAACCTTTAGTACAACATAAAACTCCAATCAATCAAATGATGGTACTGAAATTATATATGGGCCGAGGCTGTAAATACACTCCAGCATACTCAAGGCAGAATCTGCTCAAAGTCTGGAGATCATACTCACCTTAAGTTTGCTCCAAATCAGTGGTTATTAAACTGGTTGAGCATGCACTGAGCTGAGCACAAAGTCAAGGCAGATTTCAGCCTCTTTAGCATAACATTGTGGGGCTCTTCAGTCAAAGGGGTAAAAACGTTGTATGCTTATTTTGTTGGCTTTTCTTTTGTGCGATTTTGAATATCATTGATAAAATGTTTGACCCATAATTAAGGTCTTACTTTCCAAATAGAAACCAAAAGGGTATTTAAAAAAACATTTTCATCTATCAAATGCTTTGCGGTTTTGCTGGACCCCTTGGGCTAAAAATGGATGAAAAAACTTCTTTGACTCAAATTAAAAGTTAAGTATTCAAACTATATGATAGTGAAAAAATTAATTTGAAATTCTAATTACAAATAGAAAAATTTGAGACAATAATTTAGTTTTCCTGTTAGTTTGTTTAAGTTGTTGACAGAGTGTTAGGGATTAATAGGGTTATCACGCAAGATGGGGCTGACCTCAACAATCAATCAAGTCAGCCTGGTAAATGTGTATTACACCTTAACTGTTATTCAATAGATAGGTAACATAGGTCACCGCGGGGTAACTCAAACAGGTTTGCCATGATGTCAAATGCAGACCGATTTCATTGTATAATATGCATTTAAATCTTACTCTTTTTAACAATTCACAATTAAAAAACATTACAATTTTACAGGTTCACACATACCACATCCAATTCTTGTCATAAAACACAACCTTTGTGGGGTATATTGAGATATATTGAAAGGAAGGTGCTATTTTTACCTAAATTGGTAATTTCTGCCACTTAGGATTTTGGCTGATTCTACATTGAAACGGGTTTATTTCTCGAAAAATCTTAATCGCAGAAATTTCAAATTTGTTGCATTTGAATAAGCACAATGTAAGTACAAATCTGTTCCTCGGTTTTTGTAAGTTCGCCCCAGATTTTTTTTAATGTGTTCCAAAAGATTTATTTTGTGATTTTATACGATTTCCTACGGTTGGACAGACAAAAAGTTCTACTGCAATCGTTCTAAGAAAATTTTTGAAAAACTGAGGCACCATTTTTCATTTCAAGGTCTATTCTATTAGAAAAACTAAATCATTAGGTGTTATATTTATTGAGAAATAAACCACTAAAAATGCACTCTATTTTTTTCTGTTGATATGGAATCAGTTTGCAATAATTCTAAAAATAATTATTGTATTTTCACTACATTCAAATATTTATATTCCTGAGTATCCAAGCTGTTCGAAAATATATACATATATATAGTTTAGATCTATATCCCTCGTCAAAACAGGCCGATATCAAATATTTTTCTCAAAATCGTCCCAGGGGTCAGGGGTCCAGCAAGACCTTAAACTCTTCTTTCTCATTGAGTACAGTGTTGAGCATAGTTCAGTCTATGCTACGGATTCGTGGTGAGCACAGAACGGTTCTCAAATTGTTTATAACCTCTTATTTTGAGTACGGACCCTGAAATCTCCTCTTGAATAAACTCAAGGACTTTTATAACCTTGGCCAAATGTGTTATAAACAATCACAATATGCTGAGAAAAAACAATGGCTATGTTGATTTTCGAAAAGTAAATGATATGATAACGACTGATCCCATCTATGTTTCAGGTCAACCAGTGTAACATTGGAACAGCTCAGAAGAAGACCAAGTGATTATCTCCCCTTGGACGTGTGAGGACCATTATGGAGTGCTCTTCCAATCAACAACAATGTGCTCACTTATATAATGTAAAACACTGTCTTTTATTAGGTAAAATGGTGATCATTTGCATTGGGTGCTAAAACAAAAAACAGTTTGTACCAGCTGTGGAAAGCTTAGCAGGGAAACATCTGTGTTCAACATTTTCTTGAGACATTCATTTTGTACCCATACATGGTGTCTGAAGTTTTAGGGTTTCTGGTACTTAGTTTTTGTAAACATTATTTTTTAACTGAAGGTCACTAAAGAAATATTTTATTTTTTAGCTGAAACATGAACCTTTAAACTATGTGTTGTTACCATTTTTACACAAAAGTTAAATATATAATCCAAAAACATGAAGTATATATACATGTATAGGTTGGAATTAAGTGTCGTCCATCTGCAAGAACTGATCTAAATTTTAAACTTCCGATCAAATTTGCCTGTTAAATTAATAGTAATAACATTTCGAAAGCATGTTGAATTTGTCAACCAAAATTTATTCTTTTATTTTGGTTTTTGATGTTTTAGGAGTTGAGATACATGTAAGAGCTAACTTCATACATTTAAACCGTGCGAGTGTTATGCAAGGGAGATAACTGGATGTGAAATTGAGAAACTGAATGGCATCTTTCTACCTTTTTAATAGTTATGTGAAATAACTAACTTAACACATGAACATGTATCTGTATAAGCAGTTGCTAATATGATTTTTTTTTTTTTTTCGTTTTTTTTACTTAACTGCTTGTAAATGTTTCAACTTAAATTACAATAAACTTTGAAAATATATCAATAATACTCTTTTATAAATAATTTATTTAATACCTAATTGAATAGAACAAAATTTGTCTATTTAGAATGTTTTAATCGATACATTTAAGTGTTTTAGTTACATTTTCAATATGTATTAATATAGACAAATGTACCCTGTAACCTATGGTCTCAATAAATAGTCAAAAGTAATACCTGTTTATTATGTTTTCCATTCTTTTACCCCTCAACCCGCTGGGAAGAGGGGTATTGCTATCACCATGTCTGGCTGGCTATCCGTCCGGCTTTCAAATTTTGTTGTACACTTAATATCTCAAAAACTAATCCAGTTTCATTCATCAAACTTATACAGCATACAGATCAAGTTAGGTAGGTGTGCCTTTAACATGTTAAATCAACCAACTGACACATTTACGCTTTTGGGGGTAGGATAGGGGAAGTCATATACCCAGTACTGCATGGTTTTGTTAACACTAAAAAACTACTCCAGTTTCATTTATTATCAAACTTGCACATCAAACAGATCAAGTTGGGTATGTGTGCCGTTTAAAGGTTTAATCAACCCACTGTCACATTTACGCCTTTGTGGGAGGGGAAGTCATACCCAGTACTGCATGGTTTTGTTAACACTCAATATCACAAAACCTACTGAAGTTACATTCTTCTATCAGTTCTGTATGATGTATATGTGCCTTTACATGTTTGATCAACACACCGCCACATGTTTGGCCTTGGGTAGGATAGGGTAGAATATAACCACGCATCACCAGGTTAAAGTCACAATTAAAGATCAAAGCTTTAGTCCCTTAGATTTTGTGTCCAGCTCATAACTTTGTTATGGCATGCATGATGGGATTTTGAAATATTCTGGTACAAGTGATCACCATATTAGGACGATGTGTCACATGCAAAACGGTGTCACCAGGTTTAATGTCAAGGTTACTGTTGAACGTCAAAGATTTAACAGCTCATATAGCGTGTCCGGCTCATAACTTTGTTGTGCATAATGGGATTTTGAAATAATTTGGTACAAGTGATCACTATATGAAGACAATGTGTTACGTGCAAAAATTGTAAAACCAGGTTAAAGGTCAAGCTCACAATTAAATGTCAAAGCATTAGAACCTTAGATTTCGTGTTCAAATCATAACTTATTATGCATGGTTGGATTTTGAAATAATTTGGTACAAGTGATCACCATATTAGGATGATGTGCCACATGCAAAACGTGGTCACCAGGGTCAAGGTCACGATCAAAGATTCAACAGATCATATATCGTGTCCGGCTCATAACTTTGTTGTGCATGATGAGATTTTGATATCATTTGGTACAAGTTATCACTATATGACGACGATGTGTCGCTTGGAAAAAACATTTCACCAGGTTGAAGGTCACGGTCCTGATTAAAGGTCAAAGCTTAAGCACCTTAGAATTTGCATCTGGCACATAACTGTTTTCAATCATTTTATCATATGACAAGGATATGTCACATCCAAAACCCGGTTGCAAGATTGTAGGTCAAAATCACAATTATAAGTCAACGGTGTAGCACCGTAGATTTGGTGTACTGCGTGTGACTTTGTAAAAGGGCTGTACACCTAAAATTATTCCTGCAAGCATTTCCTCGGAAGAAGATTATTTTACCTTTAAAGGCCTTCTTTCTATGTATTTTAACATTAGCAATGTGGTCAACCAGAATGGACTATTATTGGAGAAAACAGAATTGTGACGTCTATTTATATATTCGTGTCCTGTACACACATTTCTAGTTTATTGACTAAATCCTATTTATTTTAAAGGAAAATAAAACTTATGATTAACCTATACCAGAAGTCTATTAATCAAAATGTGCAACGCCCATTGTACCAGTTCAACGGCATTATGGTTTTTGTCTAGATTTTAATGTTTCATGTGACGTAGGCTGCGCAGGGGATTTTATATTTATCCATTCCGCACAGTTTGATTTTCAGAATCATATGGTGAATTATGGGGAAAATTAGTGAACGGGTGCAGCATATGCAAGTTGTTGGTTTTCCACCCCCAATTGGGCAGGAAGTTGTTGATTTGCCAACCCCAATTGGGCAGGAAGTTGTTGGTTTGCCACCTTCATTTGTGCATGAGCTCCTGCAAAGTGTTGGTTTTAAAGTTATGCCCTGGACAAAATAGGCTATGGTGACCTTGACCCAATGACATTGGGTATAGCTCATAACACAACCCCTAGACATAAGGAACATTTGTGCAAAGTTTTCATTTTAAAGTAATTTCCCGGACAAGGTATTAGCATTATGGGCTATCTTGACCTTGGCCCAATGACCTTGTGTATTGGTCATGACACACCTCCTAGACATAAGGAACATTTGTGCAGAGTATAAACTTCTGCAAAGTTTTCGTTTCAAAGTTATGGCCCGGACAAGGTTGCTTTCTTCGAAAGTGGGTGTATAAAAAACTAATAGCTAAAATGGGCTTTAGTCGCTATTTAAACAATCAAAATGCAAGCGATTGACGTAGTCTTTTATATGTAATTTGCATCAACAAACTGAGATAAAAAAAAATCATGTCAACTGGAAAGGTTATAAATGGTTAAACAGGTTTTCCGATGATTCATTGGGTAAGTTGCCATTTTTAAACTTCATATACTGTACACTAGAGGGCGCTACTCTAACAAGCTGAATAGAAATTTGATTCAATGCTGTTGGGCTGGAGTAAATAGGGCGTTGCATAATTCTAGTTAAAAGACTTCTGCCCATACCTATATCAAAGTATAGTTTATTTTCATAAGTGCAC
>JAUELC010298027.1:0-15378 GCA_031471745.1 Cryptochiton stelleri
CAGTGCAGGTGCAAAGGAATAAGTGTACGTAAGATACTTCCCAACAAATGAGATGGCAAACAATAGATGCCTTACAAATTAAACAATGGGTTGTCTCGCTGACTAGAAACCCCAGTGACATACCAAGTCTATTGTTTCTGTAAGCCTTTGACAAATATATTGCCCTTAGCATATGTATGCCCAGGAAGGGTACATACAAAATTACATATCTATACATTTAACATACAATCATAAAATACTTGACAAACTACAGAGAGTGTGTACCTGCCACACATCACTGGTGGTTTATTTGGGTGTTTTGATACTTTCCTGACTGGCTTCTGATTTCGGTTGGTTCTGTATTTAGGGTGCAAATTAGGAGTGTCCTTCGTGGAAAGAGACACAGAATTTGTAATGCATCGATTAATTTAAATGAGCCCTGATCTACTAGCCGTAGGGTAGCCTAAAATAGAACTATCAAATGTGTCAATAACAATAAATTTAAACAATTCAATTTTGTTACCTACATCAACATGAGCATGAATTACACCAAAAACATTAGAGAATTGTTGTTTTTCATATAAATAAACATTATTTGTGTGGGGTTCTAATGACACACTGTCACTCATAGAATCAAAATTAATTTCATTGTCATGTTTTCTTGAAAAATCAGATTGTTTGTCGTTTATTCTTCGACCGTAACTTAAAAACGACAGGAAACAATTAGATGCCAAATGTATATCTAGTTGAACAGTTTCACAGCCAACTTAAAATACGATATTTTGCCATTTGTAAGATCAAAATTT
Source organism: Cryptochiton stelleri (assembly GCA_031471745.1). Taxonomy (NCBI): domain Eukaryota; kingdom Metazoa; phylum Mollusca; class Polyplacophora; order Chitonida; family Mopaliidae; genus Cryptochiton; species Cryptochiton stelleri. The sequence continues at coordinate 786 of JAUELC010298027.1, forward strand.
AAACCAAGCCTTCCCCCTGGCAAATCATGTGACAAGTTTTGGCAGGCTCCGCCCATATGTATGTTCCCGCAAATCTCACGGTAAGCTCAAAAAGACAGTTTGAAAGGCTTAATTTCGTAATGTAGCACTGTTGATTTAATAGTCGATTTCAATACGAATATAAATGGCTAGTGTCCGTTTAATGGATCGGACCAGACCGCTGTTGTCCAGGGAAGCGCTCGAGTTGGTTTAAATTGAGGTAAATGACCCACAGTTTATATATTAGAACTTATATTGCTTATATTGAGGTTTAGGAAGACTTATAGCATAGCTAGGACACAATATGACCATACCATTAGAATGACAGTACTTACAATTACGGTGTTTAGCAGGACAAACACCAGAATGTGTATAAGAATAATTACACGAGAAACAAGTTTGTTCTTCATTAGCTCGTTTGGGCTTATCGGAATTTTGACGTCAAATATTGTAAGCCTCCCGTTCTGAAATCTCCATTGGTCTGGCCAATTTGATGAGGCCATCCAGTGAAATTTCCCGCTAAAGTGCTCTGCGTCGGATCTTCTTATTTTTGCCACCTTGTACGATTTGGTGTTTAATTTGACTTTTTACTGTTGACTACTAATTATGTTTAAAATTACAGATCGATATATGTTATTGCCCACACAGCTATTCAGACTGCTTTCTACAGCTATTCGAAAATGCTTTTGTATACGATATAGATAGGCAGTTGTTTTGTCATCTTGTATACATTGCTGGCTACCGTTTACATTTCAAATTTCAGATCGATATCTCTTATATTTACAGAGTTAATGTGCATACAGCTATTCAGACTGTTTCGACAGCTATTTGAAAATACATTTGTAAACGACATAAAGTGGACAGTGCTAACTACTGTATATGTTATTGTCCAGACAGCTATTCAGACTGCTTTTCGACAGCTATTCAAAAACACATTTTTCTTCGATATAGACGGAAACTTGTTGCGTCATTTTATAGACATTGTTGACTACTATATATGTTTTAAACTTCAGATCGATATCTGCTATAGGTACAGAGTTATTGGCTACACAGCTATTCTTTGTGTTATTTATTCAGATTTTCCGCTATGTAAATCCGCCCCCCACCCCACCCCCAGTGCGGAATGTTTATGGAATAAACGTAATACTGCAGAGTATCCTTCAATGTGTATGTGTGTTAAAGTTCAGGGTTGAACAGCTAATGGTTTTGTCTTAATTAACAGAAGTAATATCCAGTGACATAATGACTTGTCTCCGTCGAACAGCTAACAGCGAATAGCAGATCTAACTTATTACACCTGATCCAAATGTTGTTCAGCGCGCTTCAAAGATTTGAAACATTATACAAGAAAGGGACTGAAAGTAATGTTGTTGAAACTATCAGTAGAAGAGCATTCTTATCTCCTCAGATTAAAACTGAGTTGTCTCTGTATTGAACCTCAGATCAGCAATATAGAAACAATCAACGTTAGTCTATGGTATCTTTCTGTTACTAAGCAAAACCTCAAATGAGTTCAAGGTTCTACTAGCTGGCACAGATTAAATACCCATCACTCGCCAAATTTGTCTGGCGAGAGGCATGATCAGAATCTGTTCAAAACAATTTTATCTGAGAATGATTATCAAATCCTTGAGTATTCATGAAGACCTCTTGTCACAAGTTTGTTCAGGAAATACTAGAATTGACGGATTTTGGGACAAGCCAGTTAAACCATTTACTAGCCGAATTCGAACAGAGATATAGAGGACTATGATAACAAATGTACGGTGTGTAACACAATAAATAGTGACAATACAAGAAATCTTTAATTTCACACCTGTTCACACCTGTGACAGCAGAGTTTTTAAGGTAAATTTTGACAATGCCAGGAGTTTCGATGATCGGTGTAAGGAGCGAACAATGAAAGCAGTAGAGCTGTATGCCACGCCCACTGATAACAATCAGACATCTTAGGCATCAGATGAATCAAACTACTCACATATACAACCTTACCTTAAAAATAAAAACACTCTGCCATGTGGTATTAATATTATTTGTGACGGCACGAATGCGTATAGATGGAAATTCGAAAGATGGCATTTAGTATGCAAATTTCGAAAATCTAAGAAACTAACAACTCGACAACTCGACATTTTAACTAGAATCTCGAGTTGTCGACTTCCATAGTAAGATCCTTGTGGGATTTTCACGATCTTTACTAGATCTATACCTAATGTCGTACCTGGGTTGGCCTTCTTAGTGAGTTACGGTCAAAATGTAACTGTTCTTTAATATATATTTCCCTTGGCATTAAACAATATTCTATTTTAACATTCTTATCAATAACTGGGCGACATGACAAAATTGTAATCTTTCTGTCTTTGGGTGTATATACTATTCTCTCCGTATTGTTACACTCTAACCTAGCTTTTAGATTTGCCGAACTTTCTCACTCTAACTGAAGTTCTATCTATAAACCTCTTAAACTTTCTTAAACATAAAAGTCCATAGTTTTAGCCTTAGCCATAGTGAAGTATGTCGTAGACTGTCAGTACATACCAAATAAGAACAAACAATTTCGCGGTCGCAATTGTCAAAAATGATGTACCCATGTAAAACATTCCCCAAAAATATATATATTTGGTAACATGCATGTAGTCGAATTAAGGTATAACAAGAGAAATTAAGGGGAAATTACATGCATTCACAAAAAATATGAAAAATACATTTTTAAAACTTTGGTATGAAAATTAGTCCGATGTTGAGAGAGTTGACGGTAAATAATCAAAATGACCGAAATTTTGGATGATTTACAGTAATTTATTTTTTTTTAAATGCTCCAAAAGTTTGGGTAATATACTTATTAGAAGAGATATGTTTTTATGTGATCTATGCTTATAGCTTAGGAATACAAAAAAAAAACAACCACTAGCCAGATATACATTATCTTGATCCCTTGTTGCAGTCCCCTCTGTTCACAGATAAAATCATAATAAAGAATCATTTCAGGTGTAAATTGCAATTTACTATAACCCAGAATTTCAACGACGGTTCTTTCACACGATATTCCATATCTATTTCATGTTTGAATCAATAAATAGATGGGAATGAATGCGTGATACAAATGCGTGGTACAAATGCGTAGTACAAATATACCGTAGAAAAGAGTGACAAACAGATCCATGTACCTTAAATCAAATAACATCGGGTGAGATTTGTGTTTATAGTTTCATTACTACAGTCATTACATAACATAACTGTACTCTTATTCATAACTGCATATATACTGTACTGATATTCACCAAGCTACTTTAATATAGCATGTCAATGTTCACAATAACATTGACATGGAAAGGTACATTTAGTTGTTAACAAATCCAGTTATAGCTTAAAACATATAACATAAATTTATGCTACTGTGTTACAATGTAGAACTCGCCATAGGAACGGTTCATTACGTCACGCAGGCCTTCTTGGTCCCAATCTATCGTTTATTAACAGTTCAAATATTAGACTAAACCTCTGTTATACAATGGAAATCAATTAGTTGCTCTATTCACAAAAGTTACTGGCAATAATCTGTTATACTGTTACATTGATGGTTAAAAATAAATATCTGCAAGTCAAGCCTCGCAGGTCACGTGATCAAACAGCATGGCGATGAAAATCAGTTCACAAATACGCGTATTACAAACTCTTAAGAATAAAGACAAGTAAAATATGTTACTCACTCTTCGCAGTGAATACTTATACGTCAAAATAACACAGCCATGAGACATGACAAGCTTTACAAACTCAAAAATAATCAAAATCAACAGCAGCGCATGGAGGTCGATCTGCGCAGAATAAAAATAAAAAGAACAGTGGCGCCCTCTGCATAAGCCTATGCAAAATGTGTCAACTTGAATCAAGTACCAAATTGCATTCAATGGGAGACTTCTCTGTAATGACAATAAAACAATATGCGAACTGCTACTGGTCACTAGTGCTAAATAAAGACGGCATGACTACGCTCTGGACGTGTTGTTTATAGCCTGAGGGCCATGTTATTGATATGTGGTTTTCTTGTAACTTGTCATTGCTTGTTCACAGTGATGTCAAGTGTGTTTTCTTTCACCCATTGGGCAGGTACGCCGTCGTATGAGTGTGACGTAAAACCCCAATCAAACAAGTGAATCGGAGAATGGTTTGCTAAAATGGTCTATTCAGAATTTATGAAAAATACACTTCAAGCTAATCAGATCCCAGTTTTCAAACCCAAGATATGTCGCGCAAAGCATCATTTACAGATATGTATTCAACAAAAAACACTCCTAGACGCTGATTGCTAAAATTAACACAATTGAAATAGTACATTTCAGTTCACGAAGGTGACAACATTGTATGCAATTGTTAGAAGATGTTTAACGGTATATCGAGTTGACGAACAAACAACGAAGACATGAAATCCATCTTATACAGGATTTAATTTAATAGGTTTTGAAAAAATAAAGTCAGGTTACTTGTTTCTGTTTGTTAATCCTTGAACCATATTTGTGAAAATTGAAATCTGGCTGCATTCATCAATGTGCAACTGCGTATATGGTTGGAATTTAATGTAAATTGAAAACGAAGTCTTTTTCAATACCAGCAGAACGAGTTTTACATTTTTTGTTGTGGGTTTTTTTTCTCTCATAATTTTTACCGTAACTTTTTCAATACAGATAATTGAGATGGGATTTGACAGATGTTCATTCACACTAAATATAACCATAACCTGGTTTCTATGTTCACGTGAAACTGGCATGTACATTGCACAAGGCTTGTTCGTTCCTTGGTTGTATAACTAGCTTAGGCAAATCTGGAAGCCCAGCACGTCCAATCAAGTTTCTATAAACCAATACTGTTTGTTGACTCGGTCAGCACAGTATCAGCTGAGTCCACATATGGGCTTATACTAACTTATTTCATCATTAACAAAAAAACACGATTAATTAAGTCATTTTACTCATATTAAAGCGTGTCAATGCGGTTAATATTACAAGACTTATATGGCCCAAACTTAAAATAATTAACGTTAAATGTTTCAACCTATTTCGTCTCAATTTTGATGCTTAAGTTTTGAATACATTTAATTGTTATTAATATTATATTCATCATAATAGTATCCTTCACTTAAAAGCAAGGTGACCGTGGAACAAATATAATTTAACATTGAGTATCGCAACTCTTGGCGTGACTAAGTAACATAAATGCCAAAAATTAAAGTGTTTTAAACAACCAGTTCACCTGACCTGAATGTGCTGTTAGCTACAAAGGCAAAACAGAAAGATACCTAATAAATAGACTACAAGAGCATGCGAAAGGCACCAGCAACAGTGAAATCCATAATCACATCAACAACTGTGAACAATTCGCCTTCAAACAAAGTTCAATGAACCTGCCATGCGCACTTTACAGCGCTGAGTCAATTCCAGCCAGTATCCATCTCTTACAAAATACTAAAATAATAGACTCGATCTGCCTTCCATTGGAATAAACTACTTTTCGAAGAAGGCCTCCAATGGAATTTGAGGGAGCCTTTTGAAATGGTTTGAGGATTATCTTACCAATAGAAAACAAAGAGTTGTATTGAACGGGGAACAGTCGTTATTAAAAGACTTGTTTGCAGGCGTACCCCAGGGATCCGTCCTCGGTCCCCTTCTATTTCTTGTTTTCATAAACGATTTACCAGATGAAATTGTTTGCGGATGACACTTGTTTGTATGTATTGTCCAACCCAATGTCTGATCCTTTTACACAAGAAAATGTCAAGCTCGATCTTGATACTATCGAAACTTGGTCAGACAGATAATTGGTAGATTTAAATGCCTCTTAAACAAAATCACTACTCGTGACCAGACGCAGGGATCCCTCAAACATCTCTGTTGATTTTAAATCACCTGTTATATCTTCTTCCACCTCTCACAAACACCTAGGTGTAACTCTGTTGAATGACGTTACACGGAAAGAGCATATTGAAAACATTATCTTGAATGCTACAAAAAGGTCAACTTTATTTTGAACCTTGAAATATAAATTAAATAGGAAAACTCTTGAGATAATGTTTAAATCTTTCGTTAGACCATGTTTAGAGAATACAGACGTTGTCTGGGACGATCTTACAGAAGTGCAGATTAAAAGACTCGAACTGATTACAGAAAGATTGCCTCAGAACCTTAACAGGTCTTACCCGCAGTGCGTCGTCTGAATTACTTTACGAAGAACCAGGGTTCCCCAAACTAATATTAAGAAGAAAAATCCACCGCCTCAAAAATTTTCATAAAACATACAACGACTCCCATCTCTGAATACAGAGAGAAACCCCTATACCCAAAGGTCCCAACTAACTTTTACTCCTTTTTTATGCAAGACAGAGTTTTTTCGAAAAACATTTTCCCAACCACAGTGAACGATTGGAACGCCCTTCTTTATAATATAAAATGAACAAACAGATAGCAACTTATTCGGAAATAAATTGCTTGTTTATTTTCAAATAAGAAATCCATCTAAATAGTACCAGACAGGCTCTAGATTTGAAAATATAATGTTGTGTCGTCTACGAAATGGATGTAGCTCATTGAATGTTGATCTCTTTTATAACCATTTATGTTTAAACTCAAACTGTGTCTGTGAACTTGATAACAAAACAGCCGATCATTACTTATTACACTGTCCATTATACACAGTGCATCGACAGAGAATGATTGAGGATATCGTTGCGTCTTGATACCGTGCCGACATTTATCCTACACTATTATTATATGGAGATGTCACTATACCATGTGAAGTTAACCATTAAATTGCAAAGCTATGTTGTGTCTGTATAAGGGAAACAAATCGTTTTTCTCCTACAATATTATAGTAATGAATATATATATATATATATATATATATATATATATTTTTAAAAATGAAGAGAAAAAAATTGTATATATATATATATATATATATAGAAGGCAAACAATATTTTCTCTCTTCATTTAATAAATATATGAATATATCATTTTTCTCATTGCATTTATACAAATATATATATACATTTTTTTATTTTATTTTTGCTTTATGTTGGGAGAGGGTCGCAGTCTTCACTGGGTTAGAATTTGGGAACTCATTCTATAGTGAGCCTCCGTAGTTCAGTCGGTAGAGTGATGGGCAAGTAGCCCGAAGGTCCCGGGTTGGAATCCCGCGGGAGGCAAGCAAAATTTCCTCTCTTCATTTATACAAAAAATATATATTTTATTATATTTTTTTTTTACATAATATTGTCGACAAAAACCACTTGTGTTAACACGGCTCCCCACGCCACCACACCACTTTGCACTTTGTACCCTCGCTTATATAAATATGCTGTGTTTATTCACTGTCTAGCACTATAAATGCCTACTATGTTTATTGGACGCAATATGAGCTCAGCTCAATGTTCTCCTGTAAATAAAGCTTTAAAAAAAAGAAGCCCTCGCAATCCGGCGCTCAAAACCTATCTTAAATCACGGTCTCATGGCATCTAAAGAATGACAGCTATTCAAATAATCAATTAATAATTTCTCATTAAATCTAATTGATTATGTATGACAGTATAACACATGTACATATATTAATATTCTCATCCTTTTATTAACTCACTTATATAATTGAGATGCTTAAGTTAACATAATTTCACATGATTTTCAAGAATAATTTATAAATTCACAGTTTTCAAGTAATTTCTTATTAGTTAATTGTATATCAATATAAGACTTCTGACACATGATGACATCCTTTGTGATCAGTGTGCTATATAATAGTTGTGAGGCGATGCGCGAAGTTGCAAAGCGAAGTTACAAATTGCGAAGCGATGTTCTAGTGCCATCGCTTCGCAGCATCGTTTCGCAGCTTCGCGACATCGCTTCGCAACTTAACGCATCGCTTCGCAACTTCGCGCAATGCCTCCTTGCCTAACTAGGCCATATAATCATGACCTTAAACGGCTTCCATAGTTACAACTGTGCACTGTATTATGAATTTTTTGTTCTATTATGAACGTCTTTTAGAGGATAAAATGACAAAAATCGACGAATATAAAGCGCAGGAATTACCAAAACTATATCAATTCGTAGTGAAAACCACGTTCTTCGATTCTAGGTGAATGGACACCATTTAAACAAGAGCAGGAACACCTGTCTTTAGGCACAAGATAGTGATCAAGAAGCCTTGTGTCAACTAATTCACCTCGTCTCAAAAGATTATTATTGTCTCTACAGTATGAAAGAACCAAGATGTAGAACAGTTTTTTTTTTAAATAAAAACCTGATTGTTGTATTTTTATCGTGTACCTACACGTATGGGTCTAGAACACTTTCATTGGGATACAATTGAGTTTAATCGTAAGTTGTCATTAACAGTTAGTTGACATGGTTATTTATATTCAAAAGACACAGTATTGTAAAACATAAATGTCAGGCGAATACACCGTCGTTTGGTTCTACTTCATGAAAGCAATAAACCAAGAATTGTAAGGCCACATATGATAAAGATCGTGTTGAATTATGTTTCATATCAAGGCTGACGTATATATACGCACAATAATTCATTTACGCTTATGAAGCAGCAGCTATTTACAGGCCCTTTTTGTTTCATCCGCTGATAACTCAGGATCAATTTTCTGGGGATGGCCACCAGAGGGACCTGTTATTATTACTATCCAAACAACACTCTGTATCAGCAATTTCTAGTCTGAATCTCTATACAAATACTGATTTCACAGACGGCCAGTAAAACGACACAGGACATAGATACCACGCAAACAACTGCAGTCTGACACGTACAAATTTACCTAACCTAATGGATTTCGTTTGAAATGCTCCCTCCGCCCCCGGTAAAACGACCTTGATTTAGCAGCGTCTACAATAAAAGAGTGTTGGTTTGCTATATACAAAACCAGGAAGACAAATTTTCCCATCTGTTTTAAAACCCATTCATAAAAGGTCACTTATTCAAACTTTTTGTAACCATGAATGAGAGCGTCAGCGTGTATTAATATTCACAATATGATATTCACACGGAGTGAACAATTTCAATAATACCAGGGTATATGCGAGCGATTATGTCATTGAAGAGTGACGCTGGTGGACACACCCACACATATAAACTATAATGAGAAGATATAATAGTCTATGTCATCTGATTTATTCTATTTTGAAAAACGTCTGAGGAGATAAAGTAAGGCAATCCTAAAAGAATCTGATCTGGAAAAACCACACGTGTCCAGCACATTATCAACTGTGTCAGATTTCATTCATTATCTAAGGTGTGACTCACGTATATATCAACCCGTTTGAGGCTTAACTATTCATTCCATCCGTCGCTTACGTGCTGATCAGGTAAGTAAAGCAACACCTCTTGTATATTCCAAATTCTCTCCTTTTTTGGTAGAATCGTCCATTCTATTCTTGATACTCTTTATGTACTGATGGTATTACCTTCCGGAGAATTAATAAATATTGCTACAAACAGAAGGCCATACACTATTGCTGGACAAGTCTTCAAAATGTATAAAGACTAAGTGTAAGCTTGATTCTTACATACCAACTTGGGCTTTCTTCGTAGCCCCCAAAAATAGCAATGTTTATCATTTGGTATATGTTTTGAACTGTGATTGAGAACATGTCTTGTACTCATCACGTGTAAGCAGTGTCTGAAACAGTATGCTGGAGAAACACAAAAATCCTCTACGGCATAGGGCTAACAATCGTTTGGGTTTCGCTGATCATTTTTCCCTTCCTGGATATTTCCTGGTTATAGACCATTTTGCGATTATACCTATTACATTATGTGTTTGTTTTGTTTGTTTGTTTGTTTGTTTGTTTGTTTGTTTGATTGATTGTTTGTTTGTTTGATTGTTTGTTTGTTTGTTTGATTGATTGATTGTTTGTTTGTTTGTTTGTTTGTTTGTTTGTTTGTTTGTTTGATTGGTGTTTAACGTCGTACTCAAGGGTATTTCACGTATATGACGACAGATTATCCACTTATTACTCTGCCTTATTAAAAACGGTGGAAACTCGTTGAGGAAACATCGTAAAAACCACCACCCGCGATAACTTTCCTCATACTCCTGTGGTCGAATGGGGGACTTGAACCCTTACCGTACATCGAAGAAGGATCAGCAGTCAGACCTGCTAATCACTGAGCTACGGCGCGGGTCCTGTCTACTTAGAAAATGCCAGTTCTTCTTCAGAAGATTTAACCACACAGAAACTCTGGAAGAGAGATGCTTAATGCCCTAAAACACTTTGAACAATAACTCCTTTCATTAGCATTTAGAAGCAGGGATAGGAACATAACAAGACTTTTATGGATTTATATCTTCTGGAATTATTGACTAGCAATGTTTAAATCTGCTCTCCCACTATGTGTACTTTAAGCCTTTCAAGCCAATTAATCTTTGTTTTCACACCCCTGGTGCACTCATTTGTATATATATCATTCATGAATTGATAACGTGCTAGCATCGGCACTGAAATCTTGCTCGTCAATAAATCCAGAAGTTGTAAATCCATAAAATCTTGTTATGTTACTCCGGACAATGTATCTATTGGGTTTCAACTTGGAATTAGGTAAACCCCACCGAAGACATAATTGCGTTTGCTTTCCAATATGACCAACCCAGATTGGAGGTCTGCTTATCCTGCTTATCCTGAACTTCTGCCTAAAATGTCTGAACCTCTCACACAGAGACCTATATCCATTGAAACCATTGAGATAATTTATCGGTTCTTAATGAATCGCCATCCCTGTACCAGGGTGGTTTATCTTTAGACAAAATATATCATACGGAAGATTAACGTTTAAAAGTAAAAGTTAAAGCAGACCAATCTCCAAATAGTTGCTTCTTAAAGGTTACTAAAATCTTACACGACATGTTGCGGTGGACTAGATCGACAAGTCATAATACAGAAAACAAATTGAAGACGTTGAAATCAGACATGCGGTTTTCAAATTTGCTAAGATATAACTGACCAAGAACAATTCGGAGATAAAGAGGTCACTGTGAGCGTTATCCTAGTGTTCTTGGCAAATCCATTGTATAAGACAAAAGGTAACATTTTAGTTCTGGGTTAGAGTTAATACTAAACCTAACCCTAATAGCAAACCCAACCCTAACACTAAACCAAATCCTTAACTAACCCTAACTCTAACCATAACCTCACACTTAAATTGACGTCATATCTTACATGACGGTCTATCCAGTTTTTTTTATAACGTCTTTCCTCTCTACTCACATATAATTATTTCAAAATTAGGGTATTTACAGTCGAGGAATGGTCTAGCCTTGGTACCAAAGCGGTCTGTTACCAAAACGCTTTGGAAATTAGTATATCTTTTACCAGCAGGGACACTTTGAGAACTCGTCCAGCGAAATTCCGCTTTTCTTCTCGCCAAATATTGATTTCTAATTAAATCTTATCTTAGCGGAGAGCTCTAGCCGCCACCAAATTTCTTAGAAACGAAATCCCGCGTGAGATTTTCGTCCACACGGTTTTGAATTGAGACGCGATCATTTTCATCGCCATGTCTGTAAAATGTACTCTAAATAAAAAAAAAGGTGTAGGGGAGACTACTCTTGTCTCCAGGCTATTCAAAATCGAAGTTTGGAGACGAGAGTATACCTTTTTTTTTAGAATACATTTTTCAGACATGGCGATGATAATGATCGCGTCTGAGTTCAAAACTTTGTGGTCGAAAAGCTCACGCTGGATTCCATTTCTGGGAAATTTGGTGGTGGCTAGAGCTCTCCGCTAAGGTAAGATTTTATTAGAAATCAATATTTAGCGAGAAGAAAAGCGGAATTTCTCAAAGTGTCCCTGCTTAAAGACATACCAATTTCCAAAGCGTTATGGTAACAGGTTAGGAATGATCTAGCCAGATATTTATATTTAAGCTTTTCGTATTTCCGCTACCGTTTAATGTGAAGAACATGGAGAAATGGTGTAACTCCATTCGAGTTTTAACTGATAGGCATTAAGGAATTGAGCTCCATTCGAGTTTTAACTGATAGGCATTAAGAGATTGAACTTAATTCTGGTTTTAACTGATAGGCATTAAGGGATTGAGCTCCATTCAAGTTTTAACTGATAGGCATTAAGGGATTGAGCTCCATTCGAGTTTTAACTGATAGGGATTAAGGGATTGAGCTCCATTCGAGTTTTAACTGATAGGCAATAAGGGATTGAGCTCAATTCTAGTTTTAACTGATGCATGGGTCCACACAGATGGTAATATTTTGTTCCGCAAAGACGCGATATGGTGATGGACTGACCTTTATAGAACAGACTGATTAAGTTTACTGTACAAATTATTTAATATGATGTTTGTTTAGTCTGCTGGCAGGATGTTGATCGTCATTTTGTTTGGGCTGCTGGGCTCTGTCCTCTCTCAGAATTATACTGTTAAGATGACAATTAAACAACATTGGGACGGAAATTTTCAAGGATCTTTTACCTACACACCTGAATATGGCATCATAGGATGGGAATTAAAGATTCATTTCTCTATACCTGTTACCGGTTTACAGGTAAGTCAACATTATTTATTTAGCAATGGTAAGATATAGGATGACGTCCATCAAACATTACGAATCCAAAATAATCACACGATTAAGAATTGAGTAAAAAGAGAGTAGACGTAAAAATTTATGTGAATGTATTTTACTCAAAGAAACTAGGAGTGTCCTTCGACCAGTGACTCCTAGCTTTGTTTTTGTCAAATTCGTTATCCATTCAAAGTTCAATGTGCAGGGATCCGCTTCACAAAATGAATGTAATCATCTATTGTGATCATCTTCCAAGCACCGTATGTCCAAAATCTTTAATATAATTTCCGTTTGGGCGCGATTTTTGTGCAACCGTTTGAAAACATCAACTATAGTCCTAAATAACCATAGACATGATAGAATCCTGTTTTCTCCGGCGGTTTCTAGCCAAACGGCAATCTTTGGGTGTGTAGAAACGCCAATTTGAGGGCGGTCCAATCTGTCAACAGCACAGTTGATACTCGCCATCCTGTCACAGTGTCGGGAACATCTCTGACTCGCGAGCCAGCGTGTCACTTGTTAACAAATCACACATCAGCAAAGGCGGATTATAGGGGGAGCTTAGCTAGGCGTCACGTGATAGTTAGAGGTTATCTTATCCGGCGAGTGATTTTGAAAATTACCAGACGAGAGTGATATCCATTGTATCACACAGGTTCGAGGTGGATAATCTTTATCAAACATTTCAAGTTTTTCGGCACTTTTGGATTGATTTTCGTGTATAAATCTGTATAGTTTGCATTGACTGGTGTGTAGGCTGTATACATAGTCGTAAGCTAGCACCAGATGACGTCATAATACGATAGCGACCGTCCTGGTACGTCCTCTTGCAAAACTGTAGCCCAAGTACGTTGTCATATCACCGTGACGTCACAATAGAGATGAGAACAAACATTAGACGTGATCCCTTTATGACGAATGAGCATCGGATGTTATCATCACCAGTTTAAACAACGCATGTTATCACACAGCTCTGGAGTGGAAATACGGGGGTTGTAGTGTGAGAATAAATGGTATCCAAGATCCGAGAAGTACAACGATGACGGGGAGTAAAACCCCGGAGCTTTTAGGTACTAATAAGCTCCGAATCCTATGAGCTAAATGTATCGTTGTCGTAAGATATTTTGTATCCTGTGTCATAAAAAGACTCCAAATTGAACAACAGTTTTATTTATTAATCTAGTTTATGTTAACATTCTATACTGTATAATTTACCTGATCAAAATATCACACAACCTGTTATCAGAGCTTATAAGGAATTTATTAATTACCCTCTAATGGATATGTCCAACATGTAAGTGGCATGTTGTGTTAATTTGCATCTATGGGTTCAAGCAAACCGAACCGTTTTTTCAAGTCACCCAAAGTCTCTGGTTTCTTATATTCGAATGCCTGCAATATCTGCAAGGTCCATTTCGTATCCACATTCAGAATTGATCATTCTCAGATATAGCACTTCTGGCTCGTAGTTTGATACCGAAACTTTAAAGCCTTTGAATCACTTTCCGCACATTTGTCAGTTCTTCGTCAAAAGATTTCGCAAACACAATCGAACTATGGGAGGCAACTGTCATCGCGAAGAGCCTTCAAGCATTTTTGCATGCATGTCGGAAATGTGGCAGGTGCATTCGTGACCCCAAAGCGGATACGGTGCCATTCCTACAAGCCCCAATGGGTAGTTAATCAGTCAACGGTTTGCTTTCGTCGTTCATAAAAACTTTATGATAGGCTTTATCTAGGTGAAACTGACTAAACAAATCATTACGTTGTATCCAATTGATAAAATTCTGAATGCTTGTAATTGGATAACGGTCGCCAATAGTTCTTCGATTCAGGTGTCTGTAGTTATTCTGCCGTATCCACTGGAGATGACATAAAGTTAACCAAATCTAAGCACTCGATGAGTAAATCAGAAATGAAGCTTGGCTTGGTCTGAATACTGTTTATTATTAAATCTTCAGGCTCAGATCAATAGTGCGGTAAATTGCTGAAGTAAACAAAACAAAA
>JAUELC010298137.1:0-15365 GCA_031471745.1 Cryptochiton stelleri
TGTAGAGTGTAAACAGGGTTGGCCCAAGGACTGACCCTTGCGGCACACCACACTCTAGTAGCTGGCTCTTGGAGAGAGTGCCACTGATGTTGATGTTCTGCGTGCGGTTGACGAGGTAGGACCGGAACCACTCAAGTGCAGTACCGGTGATGCCGTGCGTCCGCAGCGTGTCGAGGAGGTGTTTGTGACTCACAGTGTCTAACGCTGCAGAAAGGTCCAACATCACTAGTAACACACACTTGTTGTCTCCCAGTGCACAGATGATGTCATTATGCACTCTAAGTGTAGCAGTCTCAGTGCTGTGACCACTCCTGTATGCCGACTGGAAAGGTTCCTGCAGCTTGTTGTCATCAAGATGTTGCTGGAGTCTGGCTGCCACCACTTTCTCGAGAACTTTTGACACAAAAGCCAAGTTGGAGATAGGTCGGTAGTGCTTAAGGGTGTCAGGGTCTAGTGATGCCTTCTTAAGCAGCGGTGTCACCAGTGCAGACTTGAATATGTGGGGAAATTCACCTGATGAAAGGGATGCATTGATGAGCTGTGTAGTGATGGGAAGTACTGAGTCAATACAAGCTTTCAGGAGTTTTGTTGGGAGAGGGTCAAGACTGCACTGTTTATTCTGTGATGACAGCATAATACGCTTGATCTCTTGCTCGGTAGCTAGATGAAGGACAGGCATCGGATGCTGCACAGTGATGGATGATATGCAAGGGTCAGTCGTGTTGTCTCGCAACTGTATTGAGGCTTTGATGTCCTTGACCTTCTTGACGAAAAACTCGCTGAAGTCCTCTACGAGCTGACTCACAGGCCTCTGAGGCAATGCAACTTTCCTCTCTTTGCCAAGGAGGGTGTTGACAACTTTAAAGAGTTATTTTGTGTTTGACCCACAATCTGTGATCTTTGCCCTGTAGTAGGAAGCCTTGGATTGTTTTATTAGGGTGTTCACCTTTGCCCTCCTCTCCATGTACAGCTCGCGATGGACTGTGAGGCCGCCGCTCCTCCACAGACGCTCAGCCCTCCTGCGCTCCTGCTTCGCGGCTTTGACCTCAGGAGTGTACCACTCAGTATCCGGGCGAACTGTGAAAACACAAGTTTTCAGAGGAGCATGCACATCCATGATACGCCCTAGCTCAGAGTTGTATAAGGAAGCGAGATTACTTGCAGTCATGGCACCGAGGTCAGCCTTCGCGACAGCAGAGTCCAGGATGTCCTGTGTCAGGTTCTCAATGTTCACAGATTTGATCTTCCGGTACTGCGCAGTCTGTTTTTTGTTAGCAGGCCGTGTCGCTGACAACTGGCAGAAAACGTGGAAGTGGTCTGGGAACCCATGGTCCTGAGCAAGCGTACTGGTCACTAGGGTATCACTTGACCTTGAAAGCACAAGGTCAAGAGTGTGTCCACTGCGATGTGTAGCTCCTTGCACATGTTGTACTAGGCCAAAGTGGTCAATCAAACTGCCAAACTCTAGTGCTTCCCTGTCATCACACTTGTCTACCTGGATATTGAAGTCGCCGATCACAATCAGTTGTTTGGCTGTGGTGATATGAGGTTCAAGAAACTCAGTGAAGTCAGAAAGAAATGCCTTGAAGGTCAGGCCATTCTTTGCAGATGGAGGGGCCTGTACACTACAAATAGCTTTGCTGACTGTTTCATTGTGATGTCACATTCAATGGCCTCAAATGATGTCAGTTGGCCATTGCTGTCAGCTGGTGAACATTTGATGTCAATGCTATCACGGTGTATTACAGCGATACCACCACCCCTGCCACTTCTGGCTCCTTGGACAATACTGTAGCCTGGTGGTAAGAGCTCCTGTATGACTACATTGTCTCTAGAATCTCCTTTAAGCCAGATCTCAGTCAAGGCTAGCACATCAATACCCTGGTCTACAATAAAGTCATAGATGGCAGTGGTTTTGTTACATACTGACCAGGGATTGAGGAGGCAGATGTTGATATTGCCGTTGCTGTTGGGGGTAGTCTGTGTGTGTTTTTGAGCTGGGATTGTTTCGGTGGTGTCTTCCTTGTAAGGCACTCTGATAAGGCTGTCCCAGCGGTGCCTTGTTTGTTTACATGGCAGTGGAGCAGTCCTTTGTGTGATAATAGGTTGAATAGGTCTTGCATAATGCTGACCTGCCCTAGTTCCCCTGACTGTATGTCTATTAATGTCATGGCCTTTGAGTGTGCTTCACAAATCTGTAATGACTGAGTGGCCAGTGGGGGGAGGGGGCCTGAGTCTCAGTAGTTGGTCTATGGTGTATTTGATACTCACTGTGGTCATGCTGGTCATGGTTCACTGCCTGTTTGTCAATGGTGGACTATGGTAGCAATTGTTTCCAGAATATGCACACAAATTGACAGAACTAAAAGCACTTGAATTCCAACACAGATTTCATCCAAATATTCACACAATGATCCTGGGTTGTAGATTATGATGTAGTAAAATAAATTAATAACAACTTACCGGACTAACTTACCGGATTAATTAACTAATAATTAATTAGTTTTTAGTGGATTATTTTGGCCTTCGGAATGTTTTTACGTTTATCTCTCATTAGAGATGAACGATTCAAGTAATTATTTGATTTATTATATAAGTATTACTAGGTGTTATCCCTGTTATCCCGTTGGGACCTCGCGGACATTTTGCTTTCATTCGACAGAGACGGTGTAAGTGAGCATAGTACACTGGCCAGCAGTGACTAGCTGGTACTGAAAGGAATGTCCTCTTTCAGTACATTGTGGTCAGCTGGTACTGTGCAAGTACTGTTAAGTTACCAGCTGGTTACTTAAATACAGTCATTTGGGTTACATTAACAGTAGAAATCCAGGTAACCAGCATGTTACTGGACAGTACTTCCTGGTACTTGTACATGACAACATAATACTGGACGGTGAATGTTTGGCTGTGTAAATATAAGTAAAAAGCTATCAGTTCCCATTAATATACGTCCACTGTACGAGACAGAGGTCTAATGGCGATGTACGAGCTTGATTTTGTGAGCCACCTTTCAATAAACTATATTTTGGCCTGCGTGTAGACACGTGATCCACCTCAAAATACTGCAGCTAGAACGCTCCGAAATTGTAACTTTGGAAACAAAACTGATTATTTTAAGCTTTGACACACAGGTGGAAATCTCGTCCGCATAACAACCAAAATCCAACTTCATCCTTCTGAGAATATTAGTATAAGGCTTTGGATTATAAATATTAGAAACGTTTTTACAGTTTAGATTCTGCTTGACGCAGAACGCGAAAGGTATTTAATCAGTATCGAAATGAAAAATTCCATTGTAGCAAAACGTGACAATTAAAACTGTTTTCCTTCCTGGCATTGGCTTGAATAAAACCAGATATATTTTAAATCCAGATAGAACACATTTTCGATCAAATAACCAGGTTTGATCTGAGTCACATTTGTCAATGTAAGTTTTGTTTGTTCAGCTTTGTAGTGGTTTATTTATATAAGTGCTTAATACAAATTAAACAGCTACATGTAGGCCACTATAATGAGCATCTACTATTTCCGCCTCTGGGGACCGGAGAGTTCATCAGATAATAAAAGTATTCCGATCAAAGGAGGAAACTGTCAGTTCAGGTCATGACAAATATACGTCTATATTATTTATACATGATAATAGTGAAGTTCTTCCATCATTATTTTGTCGATTCTATCTTCAGTGAAATGCCTAATAAGATCGTAGCAATGCAAGAACTCCGGAAATATTCAATATTGTTTTAACGTTCTCATATTAAAGACAAGGCAGCTGGAACAAAAATCCACCCTTCTAATATCCTTCGGTAGGTTTTCACAATCACGCTTATACGTTTTGCCATTGTGATCAATTATATTGTATGCATTCTGTTAGAGAAATATCTTCATTGTTATATAACCAAATTTTAATTCCGTTAATGAAAATTATCTAATAATATTCTGCATATTATCAATCGGTTGACAAATTCCCAGAGGTGAAGCAATAATCGTGGGATGAAAATATAATCTACTTGTTTTCAATTTCTGTTTAATGAAAAACCCCCTACAAGTTTCACTATCTTTCGCAACTATCTAGTAATTAGGGAAAAAAATAAAAACCATAAATCCTGCTTTTATTCGGACAGATTAGATGTTTCCTCGTGTAATTAGACAACTCGTCTACTTTAATGACGTGTCAAGATTCTTTATTTAAAAAATTAAAGTACAGCTCGACTGAATTGTAATCCATTGAAGAATGAAAATGAAAAAGAAATTCATCATTAGGGAACGTACTATTTAATCTGCAAACTATCCATTCTTTGGAGATTCAAAGCTATTTATTTGGAAACATTATGCATCAGAAACCTTTTTACTCTAATTTCCTGTCATTGTAAAAAAAAAAATAAAAAAATAGTTGGAAGAGCCAATTAGCGAACCTGAATTACTTTCATCGATTTCTTCTTCTTTGCGTCAATCTTTAACTACACCATTGTAAAAAATTAATTAAGATGTATTGTTGACAAAAATATCAGATTCCCTTTGTTCACTCGAATGGACAGCTGTCTTGATCTGATTTTGCACTATCGAATTGGGCAGTACCAGCGCATTCTATTACAATCAGTGAAAGAGTCATGTATGTTATATAGTTTAATATTACCAGGAAACATCTATAATATGCTCATAACATATATGGGCTTTGTCACCATCTGGTTTAAATGTTAAAGGTTTAAAATCCGCCAAATGATATACTGCACATTTCAGGTGTTTTTTGGTTAGATTCGAAACAATCAGGAACAAAATTGTCATCATATTTGTTTTTGCAAGATACATTTGGTCTTTGGTGTTCTTTCTTTTAATTCCTATCTTTAAGAAAATTGGAACAGATGGTTCTTATTAACAGCTGCTTTTAAGTCAATGTAGCCTAAACACTTCCAAATCACTTTCTCCCTGCCTGGGATTAGAGAAAATATTAACCAGACTTTAACAGTAATAAATGTCCAATGTTAGTTGCAGACCGATAATTAAACTTGTTTTCCTTCTTTGCATTGGCATGAATAAAACCAGATATATTTTAAATCCAGATAGAACACATGTTCGATCAAATAACCAGGTTTGATCTTTGATCTTTTGTCAATGTAAGTTTTATTTTTTCAGGTTTGTAGTGGTTTATTTCTATAAGTGCCTACTACAAGTTACACAGCTACATGTAGGCCACTATAATGAGCATCTATTATTTTCGCCTCTAGGGACCGGAGAGTTCATCAGATAAAAGAAGTCTTCCGATCAAAGGAGGAAACTGTCAGTTCAGGTCATGACAAATATACGTCTATATTATTTATACATGACAATAGTGAAGTTCTTCAATCATTATTTTGTCGATTCTATCTTCAGGGCAATGCCTAATAAGATCGTAGCAATACAAGAACTCCGGAAATATCCAATATCGTTTTAACGTTAACAGCTGGAACAAAAATTCAAACTACCGTTCTCATATCCTTCGGTAGGTTTTCACAATCCCGCTTATACATTTTGCCATAGTAATCAATTATATTGTATGCATTCTGTTATAGAAATATCTTCTTTGTTATATAACCAAATTTTAATTCGGTTTATGAAAAGTATATTATATAATATTCTGCATATTTATTATATATGTTACCTATCTTAACTCCTTTTAAATGTTTACTTAACATACATAAAATATGCAATAGTTTTAAGTTGAAACATGATATTCACATTTGAAAGGAATCATTTCATTGCAGCCGAAACCTTTTATTCCGTTTTTAAATGCTTGGAATAATAGACATCTAGATCTCATTTTGCTTTAACAGTTTTTTTTTGTCAAGAATTTTTATACTACATTCCATACAAGGAAGTAACCCCTTCATCTTATTCCAAACTAATGGGTTTCGAGCCAGTTAAGTTACGAGTTGTTTATTGAACATGTAAACAAAACATAACTAATCCTAACCTGAAAACTGATTCCACATACATGTACATCCGGAAACGTTAGTACCGTGGATGGAATCTAGTATCAACCATCAAGATCTATTTCTATGCAAGCTGAAAATGACTGTAGAAATAAGAATAAAGGACTTTAATGTTGGCCAGTAGGCCTTCTCGTGGAGGTCAATTAGAGAATATTCTATGAATTCCATTCAGTCGTATTTGACGAGAGACTTTTCGAATAGCATCTTTAAATACCCAGGTAAAACAGCATAGTTAATACTTGGTATTGCGGATGAGTACAGTGGTGACTTTTTCGAATTGATAAAATTATTTCTTTGAAAAGGTCGGATACGAGGTAAATGTACTCGTAAACATATTTGTAAGACATTTCAGGTAATACCAAGTGTTTGACCATCTTGAATTTCTTAAATGATTTTTTTTAAATGGCCGTCAACATATATGGAATATATTTTTGTTAATACCTGATTAACAGAGATAACGTTCTTAAATATATGAATTATGTCTTTAAAATGCCCGGATACTAGAGTAATATCATGGTTAATATTTAATGTTTCCATTATTGCTTTGGAAGTCATATTATCCACGAGCTGGTAAATATGTTTGAATAATTTATCAATCGGTTGACAAATTCCCAGAGGTGAAGCAATTATCGTGGGATGAAAATATAATATACTTGTTTTCAATTTCTGCTTGATGAAAAAACCCCAACAAGTTTCATTATCTTTCGGAACTATCTAGTAATTAGGGAAAAAAATAAAACTATAAATTCTGTTTTTATTCGGACAGATTAGATGTGTCCTCATGTAATTAGACAACTCGACTACTTTAATGACGTGTCAAGATTCTTAATTTAACAAATAAAAGTACAGCTCGACTGAATTGTAATCCAGTGAAGAATGAAAATGAAAAAGAAATTGATCATTAGGAACGTACTAATTAATCTGCAAACTATCCATTCTTTGGAGATTCAAAGCTATTTATTTGGATACATTATGCATCAGAAACCTTTTTACGCTAATTTCCTGTTATTGTAAAAAAAAACCACCAAATAGTTCGAAGTGCCAATTAGCGAACCTGAATTACTTTCATCGATTTCTTCTTCTTTGCGTCAATCTTTAAATACACCATTGTAAAAAATTAATTGAGATGTATTGTTGACAAAAATATCAGATTCCCTCCTGGATAAATTTCTTGTGGCCAACTACGAGTATGTTTGGCATCAGTTACTTTCATGTTGGTAATAGAACCATGAATAAAAATCAGTTGTTTTCTTGGTATTAAAGCCCCAAAGTTCACGCATCGGCGACGTCTCTTTTGTGACAAAATGTGACAGCATCGTTAAGATATCTATACCAAAACACCCTGCAGTGATACCTCTCCCAGTTACTGTATATTGACATCGTGTCAATAGACGTTGTTACATTTTATGATTAAGCACCAAGCGATAAAGATACAAGTGCCTTTTTCGAGTTCGTGGTTAGATCCCAGTGCCAACGGTTTGAACATAAGGAAGAACGGTGTAAATGGTTATCGAAGCTGGTAGAGACCATCTTGCTATCTCGCTGACGTTTCAAATAGAGGGCGAGGTAACGAGTCAGCGTTATGGCTTCTATTGGTTGATGTGTAATGGTTCATGTTCACTGGAATGGACAGCTGTCTTGATCTGATTTTGCACTATCGAATTGGGCAGTACCAGCGCATTCTATAACAATCAGTGAAAGAGTCATGTATGTTATATTGTTTAATATTACCAGGAAACAACTATAATATGCTCATAACATATATAAGCTTTGTCAACATCTGGGTTAAATGTTGAAGGTTTAAAATCCGCCAAATGATATACTGCACATTTCACACACTTTCTCCCTGGCTGGGATTTGAGAAAATATTAACAGGACTTAAACAGTAACAAATGACCAACAGCGCGATCGCGGAGCCATACTTACTGTTATCCCGGTGAGACATCGCGGACAGTTTGCTTTCATTCGACATAGACGATGTTAGTTACAGGTATATAAGTAAAGCGCTATCAGTTCTCATTAATATACTTCCACTGTACGAGACAGTGGCCTAATGGCTATGAACAAGCCCCATTTGGAGCGCAGCCGTTCAATAAAATGTATTTTGGCCTACGTGTAGACACGTGATCCGCCACAACACACTGCCGAAATTGTGTATGTAAAGCCTTGGCACACATTTAGAAATCTCGTCAGCATAACAAGTTAAGAGCTTTAGTAAAAACAAAATCCAACTTCCTTCTTCTGAGAATATTAGTATACGGCTTTGGATTATATATATTAGAAACGTTATTTACAGTTAAGATTCTGCTTGACCAGGTCTATATTTAGTATGGATTGTCGGCTTAATCATAAATACACTATAATTACTCCTTTACGTGTAGACTGGCTGCACCAAAAATAAAACTCTTAGGCGAAATATGTTCCGTTACAGGAAACACAATCGTATTTATGTAGACGAGTCACGGCTTAAGTAGGCCTAGAAGTCTTGGCAAAACGTTAAGCTAATGACGTAACTGAACCATTGATGTTATGTTCATGACGCATATGGTTTAACGTTAGCCTCGGCAACTAATACCCACTTTCTGAAACCGATTATATTTAATCAGTATCGAAATGAAAAACTACATTGTAGCAAATATGACAATTACATTTTTTTTCTTTCTTTGCCTTGAATCAATAAGAATATATTTTTATTCCATATTTAACACGTGTTCGTTCACATACATCTAACCAGATTTGATCTGGGTTACTAGTTTCAATGTCAATTAAGCCGTTTCATGTTTTTCGTGGTTAATATAAGTGCTTAATACCAGACAAACAACTATAGTGTAGGTCACTATAATTGAGCATCTACTATTTCCGCCTCTGGGGACCGGAGAGTTCATCAGATAATAAAAGTCTCTTCCGGTCAAATGAGGATCTATTTACTTTCAATTCAGGTGATCTCAAATATACGTCTATGATATTTATTAATGATAATAATGAATTTCTGCTATCATAATTTTGTCCATTTTAACCTCAGGGAAAGCCCAATAGGGTCGTAGAAATGTAAGAACTCCGGAAATATTCAATATTATTTTAACGTTAGCATATTCAAGACAAGGCAGCTGGAAAAGATTTATTTCATTATAACCAAAACCTTTTTACCGTTATTAAATGCTTGGAATAAACATCATTTTTGTGTAAACCTTTTTTGGGTCAAGATTTTTTTGTATTACATTCCATACACGGAAGAAACCCACCAACATATTCAAAACTAACTGTTTTCAGGCAGGTTTAGCTATGTTTTGTTTATGGATCTAAAAATAACCAAACATAACCCTTTTCTGTCAGTAAACAAAACATAATCAAACCTAACCTGAAAAGTGATTCCATAGCATTTCCTATAAATTCAATGTGTTCACTTTCATTGTTTACTGAAACAATACATATGCGGATTATTTATTATGTCAACTTATATTTTATGTTAGATCGAATCTCTTGATAACACCATTTCTGAGATAATATATTTTAATGAGACACTTTTGTCTTAAGGTTTGTCCAGGTGTCATGCAAAACGAGTAGTGAATTCAAACAATCTTTCTCTGTAAGAGACGTATGTTCAGTTAACTTGAATAGAATTCTAATCGGATTTCCCTTACATCTTCATGTAAGATCGTATTATTAGGTTCGACGTTCGTTCTTCATCACGGCCACTCAATCTTAAGAAATGAATATTACCAGAAGTCTATTAACTAGAAGTATGCAATGCACCATTTACTCCAGCTCAACGGCATTGAAGCCAATTTCTTGTCGGTTGGTAAGAGTAGCGCCCTCTAGTGTACAAAGTTTGAAAATCGCAACTCGCCTTATGAATCATGGGAAACCCTGTTGAACCATATATAACCTTTCGAGTTGACAAATGTTTTTTGTTTCAGTTTGTTAATGCATTTTTACATATAAAAATAAGACATTAAACAACTTGATGGTTTTTTTAAATTTATTACCCATGATTCACCATTTGATTATGAAAATCAAACTGCGCGGAATGAATAAATATAATATCTCCTGCGCAGCCTACGTCACATGAAACATTAATAGCTGTCCAAAAAACACAATGCCGTTGAACTGGTACAAATGGGCGTTGCACACTTTTGGTAAATAGACTTTTGATATTACCTAAAAGAAATATCGGCCTTTAACGCATCTTGCTTATTGATTTACATTTTGTAGTATATTATATGATGAGCATTCAATACTTTTTTATTATTAGAAAAAAAACCCAGGAATTGATCAAAACAGCGATATTAATAATCAAAAACGTTTTGTCAATCACACAAAGACAGGTTTATATGTTGATGAGTCTATGTTTCAGAAAACTGACAAAAAACGAATGAGCCGTTGGTGTTTAGATTTATAGGGTGTTCATTGACAGATAGATGTTCCCAAGAGAAATGTATTATGAAGATTTACGAGTGCGTTGGAAACGAGTATCTGTCTGTGACTGATCGGATGAACTAAAAGGGAAGTTTTATGTATCACTCGAATGACACACGTCCACAATCTTATAACTGTCACCGTAATAAAACTACTGTTGATCTGATCACTTGATACGTTGATAAATAGAGGTTAATCAACGAGAGCCCGTGTATAACGATGAATATGACTCGAGTTTAAAAATTCAGCAAAATCACGAGCCGGAGGCGAGTGATTTTCTAAATTAATAGACGAGAGTGATATTCGTCGTAATACACGGGTTCGAGTTGGATAATCCTTTTCTGACACTACACATTTTTGGGGCACTTTTGGAGTGATTTTGTGTAAAAATCTAAATATTTTTCCATGACTGGTAAGGATAAACATTCTTGTGGTCGAGCATCTGGCGACGTCACAGAACGATTGCTTCGGCACTGGAACGTTCTCCTGCAACAAAGTATATAACGTGGTGACATAGCAGTGACGTCACAATAAAGAAGAAGTCGAAAATGTAATGTCATCTCTTTGTGACGTATTTACTGTGTGATAATATCACTAGTATATTACGATATTAATAATCAATGACTTGGGAGTGGAATTATCGGGGTTGTAGTGTGAGAACATAGTATACCACCCAATAAATGTAATTAATTCATTAAAATTTCTTCATTACCAGAGCACGTAACTGTTATACGACCTTATGAATCTCCACATTTCTTATGAATTAATGTGGACTTATATTTACACAATTATACTTCGGGTATCTGCTTAAAATTTTATAAAAAATAAAAATAAAAAAATGAAAAAAAACACGCAATGTTTCAACGTTCAAATGAACTTTAAATTGGGTAAAGTTTATCAGTTCTTCATGATCTTCTTCTATGGAGGTAGAAATATACCCTGGCTGGAAATGGAACTCTTCTGTACATAAGGATATTCTATGGTGTTAATTTCAAAATTTTCAAAGGAGCTGTTATTTAAAAGACACTATTGATTATTCCTCCTTTCATGGTAACGTGTCTCTAGAATAAGATGGGCATTTGGCTAGATACTGTTACAGGATGCGAATCAGAATCCTATTCAAGTTAGACTATCGTATGTCTCAAACAACCCACTTGTAATGGATACGGTCAATACAAACATTTCGGCAGACTTGTTTGATTAGAAATTAATTATCTAACAATTTCCTCAATTGCGATCTCCCCATTGAATAACAAAAATAACCACAAGCCAGCAGTAATTAAGTGATCATCAAGAATATAAAATTTACATTTGGAAATTTAAATTATTGTTCAATAGAAAGATTCAAAACAGTTGAATTCAATCCCTTGAAGATAGTTTGGGAAGAGTGCGTTAATGTACGGAAAGAGCGGCGATTAAATCATTTTATCTTAATTGTTCAAATAACAGTATATACCTGACTGGAAAAAATATGCTTCAGAGGGAATCATAGTTAATAAATTGACAATACTAGTATAAAACATTGCCATCAGCTAGTTATAAATCCCTGTTTGATTCAATATCCACAATACACTTGTCAATATCCTTTATTCTTACCTTTAGATACATGGACACTTCAATGAAAATGTTTATGGGGACAACAAAAGTCCCTTCCGGTCAATGATGGGTGTCACTTGAGGCCATTACAAATATCATTCTTTATTATTTAGTCATTATGTAAATTGATCTTCCTTTATAGTTTATTCATGATGTTTATTAAGGTTTTTCTGTGATCTTTGTTTTTATTTCATCATCGGTGAGAAGGTCTAATATAGAAATGTTAAATATCCGGAAACATTCAATAGTGTTTTAACAAAAG
The DNA here is from genome assembly GCA_031471745.1 of Cryptochiton stelleri. Taxonomy (NCBI): domain Eukaryota; kingdom Metazoa; phylum Mollusca; class Polyplacophora; order Chitonida; family Mopaliidae; genus Cryptochiton; species Cryptochiton stelleri. The sequence goes on from JAUELC010298137.1 coordinate 12,241, forward strand.
CATACCCGAGCCAAGGCAGCTGCTTCAAAATTCCAATTTCCGTTTAGGTATCCTCGGTTAGGTTTTTATAATCACCTTAACCAATGACAAGATAACCAATTAACAGTGAGACAGATCACTTGGCTGTTATTCGACCTTATCTATGTTCATGTTTCTATTATGTAAGCTTCTGATGTAGAAAGAAGTACTTAAAAAGACCGCCCATTTGGAAAAATGCCTCCTTGTGAAATATCTATAGCGTTTGCTGTCATCAAGCAGCAATGTTACAACCTGTATAAATGCCGATGAACAGCAAAAAACATTTTGGAGAAATAAAAAACGAGATATGTTTTAGAGCTACGCTTGTGTGGAATTTTCACAAGCACCGGTTCTTACTGTAGTATATATATATATGATTTAAAAGGTTTCTGCCAGAACTTACTTCCTTGTGTTTCAGTGCTTCATAGTTTTGAGTTGTTGAGATAAGGATTTGTAAGTTAAAATGGCTGTAACATACACGAACCCTTGCTAAACAATAATATATATATCTTTTTAAATCACATATAGCTAATGGCAGGAAAAGGAAAAAAGATGAGCAGTGACAGAAATCTAATGCTTTAAAAACACCATTACTGACTCGTTGTCTCCTAAACTTACGTCCCTCCGTTAAAACTTACTTGATGAATTTAAAGACATAAAAGGAATGAATGCGTGATAGTATGGGAAGATTGGAGATTGGAGCAGCGTGTTAAATAGTCCAACAACAGTACATATACTTATAGGAGGGTCGGAGGGCATTACTACGGAATCATAGTAAATAGATACATATATAAATCAGCGCAATAAAACGCTTTGTCTTAAACCGGTTATTTACGACTGGTTGGTTGATTGATTAGTGTTTAACGCAGTGCTCAATGTTATTTCACTTATAACACGGCGGTGTATTCCAACAGTAAATAACCACACAAACCCAAACATCAAATGTGAAGTGTTTTTTTCTGTTGGAAAAATAATGTTCCTCCAGTGCTAATTAAAGACAGAATGACGATGCTGGAAACATGCTGCCCTTAGCCAGAAGGATATGACTGATTGATTCCTTCTCCATAACATTTTTAGTGTTACTCCCTTTACTGTCACTTCAAGACTTCCGGAGGAAATGTACACTGGCTCTCCTGGCCAGAAAAAATCAATTTAGTCATTTATTTCTTTAATATATTAATTGGCTTCCTTAATTATGTATTCATGATGGTAATTAAGATTTTTCTGTAATCTATATTTTTATTTCATCTTCAGTGGAATGCCTAATACAGGATAGTAAAATCTCCGAAAATATCTAATACTGGTTTTATAAAAGTATGACGGAGCCAAGGCAGCTGCGACAAAATTCCAATTTCCGTTTTGGTATCCTTGGTTAGGTTTTTATAATCACTTTAACAACCAATGCCAGTGTAATCAATTACTGACGAGACAGATCACTTTGTTGTTATACGACCAGATTATTGCTCGTGTACATTTAATGACATGTTTATGATATAGGGAAAAGTGGTAACGAAAGACTCTATGCCCGTCGTAATTAATTAGTATTATTAGTTGATTATTTTGTCCTTCAGAATGTTTTTACGTTTATCTCTCATTAGAGATAAACGATTTGAGCAATTATTTGATTTATTAAGTAATACAAACTTATTTATTGGATTACAATTACCTTCATAAATATATATTGGGTTGATGGAATTTAATTCTAAAATGGTGAAAGTTCTCTCTACGCTTTGCACTGGTTTCTGTGCAGTCAGTTTTACAGTGACTGTAACGAAGTTTCGTGCAACATGATCTTCTTCCTTGCAGGTAGAAACGGACCTTGGAAATGGAACTCTTCTGTAACTAAGGATATTGTATCATATCAAGTTTATGAGACGCTAGCAATTCAAAAATATCGTTGATTAATCTTCCTTTCATCTTCACGTTTCTCTTCAATAAGATCGATATCTGGCTGGGTACTGTTACAGTATGTGCAGTGTACTATTCAAGTCAGACTATCATATATCTCAAACACAGAAGGATCGTTAAAGCTTTTGAAATACTCACTGGTAACGAATACCGCCAAGACACATATTGAGAGAGAAGAGTTTGATTAAACATTAATTATTTCAGAATCGTTGTTATCACGGATGACCGACCCGCTTCGATCACCAACACTTTTGTTGCAGATGTTGATATATATATTTATATATTTCGCCCAAGATGTGTGCACCCACAAGTTTCCTTCCAACTTAGCTTCAATAATTTATATTTAGGAAAGGATCTAAAGAACGAAATTGAATTACGCATTTATAAAAAATATATAAAATTAGTTATAATTCGTGTAATACGTCTTATAATGACAGATGGCAATCAAATTGAACAAAATGCTACTGGTGATAAAGTGTTTGACTGTAGTATGTAACACAAACTGTGTCGTTAACTTAAGTCTAACAGGCTTTATTTATTAAGGACATATACCCTTAGACATTTAACCCCTAGAGAACTCCACCTGTAGGGCAGTCCCCCTCTTAGGACATCTCTCCTCCCCCGGACATTGACTCCCCTCCGAAAATTTGATTCCATAAGACATCTATTGCTAATGGTAATATATTGTCGTACACTTACATGTAGTTTGTGTTTTGTCCTAACTGAGTTGTGCATATTCTTGTGCATAATTTATTTAACCTTTTATCGCACTTGTATATATTTCTTAATATTTTTCTTAATATATACATAATTTAAGATAAATTCATTTTACATTTTTTTCTGCTTTTTAATGTATTCTTCATACATGCCAACAGTGAATAATGTTATGTAATAATTTCACATTATATACAGGAAATATTGTTTGGTCCTGGGGCCTTTGATCAAGACAATAACTACTTTGTATCGTTATGGTCACAAAATCGTTAAAATATTTGCACCTAAAAATTCGAAGTTAAAGCAGTACATTTGACAACTTCTACAAAACTCTACAGAGGGCAAATGTGTGGGGGTAAATCTGCTGTGGGAGAGTTCTCCAGGGAATAATTGTCTGGGGAAGGAGATGTCATATGGGGGCAAATGTCATATACGGTACGGGTAGGGGGGGTATGTCCATGTGTGGGGAGTGGGGGATGTTAGGG
>JAUELC010298247.1:0-15346 GCA_031471745.1 Cryptochiton stelleri
GTTTTGGAGTACGGCTTCGACCCGACGAATTCACATACGTAGACAGATAGACCGGGTTACGTAAGTATACCGGTCTAGAAACTGAGCTAAGCTCCAGTGAGAAGTAGCCCAGCGAGGACACATAGCATAATCTCCTATGAGGACAGCTCAGCGAGGACTTACACAGCATTTACTGCCGTTAGGAGTTAGCCCCGCTATCCCAGCTAGGACTTCTATAGCCTAAACTCCTTTGAGGACTTAGCCAAGCGAGGACTTACATAGCATAAACTGCCGTTATGAGTCAGTTAGCCCAACGAGGACTTACATAGCATAAACTCCTATGAGGACTTAGCCCAGCGAGGACTGACATTCAACATGCATAAACTGCCGTTAGGAGTTAGTCCAGCGGGGACTTTACGTAGCCTAAACTCCAGCGAGGAGTTAGCCCAGGGAGAACTGCCCTATCATAAACTCCAGCGAGGAGTGAGCCCAGCGAGAAGTGAGCCCAGCGAGAACTGTCCTATATGTAGGCATAAGCTCCAGCTAGGAGCTGTTAGCCCAGCACGGACTGAATAACCAAATGTTACTGAGCTTTTAACCCAGGGGTTTGACCTAGCATGATAAGCTCTTGCGAGAGCTGCCCTAGGTTAACAGTGCTGCAAATAATAAAGTTTATCTTAATATAAATTGTGAGAATTAAATTATAATGTCTAAAACGAGGATGGAAATAAGCCGAGATCCTTATAATTATATGAGTAAATTATAATGTCTGTAAATGTACAGTATTTTTTATTTCCTACATAGAGATCTTTGTGCTTGACAAATAATTGATAGTGGTGTTCTGATGTAGATTGTGTAGAAGTTAGAAGACCATCTACCGCGAGACTGAATTAAGTGGTCTTCAATTCTAGCATGTGCTGCCTCGGTGGCAGCACCAACCCTAAATGAGTGTCCACTATAGCAAGAGGATTTAAAACCGGATTTATATAAACAGTTTTCAGTTTATCTATAAAAAAAAGAAGACTCTTGTCATAGGCACGCCCATTGATACAGCAAATAGAGGTTGAGGAACATCACAAACAGAATGTGGAAAAAGGCTGATGAATCTTTTCATCAAATGCAGAGGGCATGGTTTTTGTTTGGTACAAAATATTGGAATCGTCACTCCCTTAAAGAACGGATCTGCCTTGGAGGCCCTTAGCTGAACATTCGTACATGTTTCATCACTGGATAATGATATATCATTAGAGCACAAATCTTCATCGGTAAAATATATTTCAGTTCTAGTTGTGAAATCGCTACACCTAAAAAATGGCTGTGCAGCATGACGTTTGCATTAATTAGTCGATATAAGGTGAAAACAATCTCAGATGTGTGTCTCAGATTGTTTTTAAAATTGGAAAAGTTAAAGGCAATCTCTTTTCACCAACCACCACTTGATATTTCTTAATACCTCGGCAAATAGCTTGCATTGTAATCGCATAAAGGATTCACTACTCCCGCTCTTAAGTATACCTTGATTGTAGAAAACTGCAGCCGTAGCTTAGTTGGACATTGTGAGACAAACATGATAAGAATATCTTCATTGACTGGAGACAGTTTGTCAAGCTACTTGGAATCCTATACATGTTAAGAAATTTCAAAAACCTATTTAGCCCATGCCCGATGTCTCTTTTGTTTTCTCGTCTATAGATAGATTCCATAACTTGCTAACTCCTTGCCGTAGGTCTATAGAGAAATCACATCCTGGTACCTGGGACATGGGCAAGGAATAAGGTCGGACATCGGAGCCAGAAGTCTGAAGTTCTCCATCTAGAATCGAGAAAGGGAGTCAGATATAGAGTTATTCTTTCCCGATATGTGTTGACAATATACTGTAAAATTCCCAACTGCCGAACACCAAGTCAATTTTCGCAACAGACTTGCGAAAGGTAAAGCTTTTGATCTGCCTTTATTAACGACAAATACAGTGGCTTCATTATCACAGAGAAACACAACCTTCCTGGACCGCCATTGAGCATCCCACAAAATTGACGCAATCACAATTGGATATTGTTCCAGGAGTGCCAATGAAAGTTTGCCTAAATGATTTGCATGACTAATTAATACTTTTGGCCAAGTATCTTGGAACCAATGGCCCTGGAAAAACCCACCAAAACCACAAATTGACGAGGCATCGGTAAATAACATAATATCGTGAGATAAAGTGGGCTTAGCGTCCAAGAATAAATATATTCCATTCCACTCACCCAATAATTTTATCCACATACACAGTTCTTTCCTACACTCAACATTCAGAGAGGCCTGGTGATGCATTTCTTTAACAGAGTGAGCAGGAGATAGAAGGTAAGATATTAAACTCCGACCTGGACGAATGACACGCATGGCATAATTGATGTGGCCCAATAACACTAACAATTCTCACTTCGATCGTACCGGTACATTTTCTCTTTTGGGAGAGAGGAGATATCAAGTTAATTATATGTTCCATTTTCTCTTTTGGAAGACGCCCTGGCTTCAAAGCTATCCGAGTCTAAGGTTATTCCTAAATATGCCACGAATGTGGTAGGGTCCACTGTTTTGTGAGGAGATAACGGAATGTTGAGAGATTCAAAGATGTGCAGGAGAGATAGTTAAATCTGCCTGTGTGCCTGGTTTATCTAGACGTAGGAAGTCATCAAGCAGGTGTAGAATATTCTTAATTTTGTAATTTTGTGTAGCTATCCATATAGCTCGAGATATCTGGTTAAAGATAATCGGACCAGATCGACATTCAAATGCAAGTCCGCGGTAGAAATAATAATGTTCGAACCACTTAATGCCATAACGATGCCATTGATCTTGGTGAATGGGGAGTTGCTTAAAGGCTTCCTTACAATCTGTTTTACACATTTGTGTTCCTTTCCCCAGCCGCTATATTATTTGTATGGCGTTATCTATAGTAACATATGATAAAGAGCATGAATCTTTGTGTATCAGTTCATTGACACTTGGGTGATCTGGGTCAGAATGTGCTGCTGATAGGTCAACAATAAGCTTTTCTTACTGGAATATTTTCTAATAGTAATTTCAATAGGATTTATTCTACATATATGGGAAATGGTAAAACATCAAATGGGCCAATGGTGAAAACCATGTACTACTTCATAATTAAGAAGCTTATCTACGGATTCTGTGTCAGACCTAGCAGAGAGTAAATTTTTACATACTTTTGATGAAGATATGGAAAATATCTTCTATATCTAATATCTTCTTAGTTCTATGTCTGGGCAATTTTTAAGCTCACTGGTTAACCTGGGTATATTGATATGGGTATTAGCAGAAGTCTATTAACTAGAAGTATGCAACGCTCCATTTACTCCAGCTCAACGGCATTGAAGACAAATTCTTGTCGGCTTGTAAGAGTAGCTCCATCTAGTGTACAGTGTACGAAGTTTAAAAATCCCAACTCGCCTGATGAATCATGGGAAACCCTGTTTAACCATTTATAACCTTTCTTGTTGACAAATGATTTGTTTTTCAGTGTGTTTTTTGCATTTTTACATATAAAAATAAGACATTAAATGAGATGCCCGTGAATCGCTTGCAACTTGATGGTTTTAATAGCGCGTATATAGCCCCTTTTGGCTGTTAGTTTTTTACCCATGATTCACCATTTGATTCTGAAAATCAAACTGCGCAGAATGAATAAATATAATATCTCATGCGTAGCCTACGTCACATGAAACGTTAATAGCTGGCCAAAAACCACAATGCCGTTGGACTGGTACAATGGGTGTTGCACACTTCTGGTTAATAGACTTCTGGTATTAGCTATAAATGGCCAACTCTTACCCTCGTGGTCATGGTTTGGCAGCTTGGTTATTTTGACAGTTACATTTGAATGCTGGGTGATCTCCCTTACATATCTTACAGATATGAGCATAGCGGCACCAAGATCTAATACATTCAAGTTGATTGAAGGAGTTGCAGATTTCTTTTCCCTGATAAGATATTCGATAACAACCTTCGCATCGGAGCTACCACCAAAATCTTAAGAATGTTGTGTTGCTCTAGCAGTGCTACTGACCGAGAAGAGAATAGCTTGTGATATTCATAAACGGTGCCACCTCCAAACCGAGAGCTCATATCAATAATATCATGAGTGTATTGATCTAGTTCTTGTCGTCGGTGTGGATAGGTCTCGCACATAATGTTTTTGTAAAGGCGACGGTAAATTTGCTTATACTGAGTTGACTGTTGAGACGCTTATCTTTGTTCTAAACCGTCCGCTACAATTTGCCTAATACCCCCTGAGTCTTGAGACGGTAAAAGTAGTAATGACAGGTTAACATCCTTACCTTCGATACTGTTCTTTCTCAGAAAGGACGAAACTGTCTCCACGTGTGGCAAACTTTCCGAAGGGACACCTCGGCGCCCTTGTGACTGGGCAGACGATAAGGTAACCACCCACCCGGTGTAGAAATTTGAGAGACAAAAGCCACATCACTATTTGTAAATTGGGCACGGCCATTGTTGTTGTCACGTGATATGCATGAGGAAGAACCGCTGGGCTGATTTGGAGATGTGCATGAGCTGAGAGCACCGGTTGTTTCAGTTCCTGGACGTTTTTCTGGAGAATTAACACAGTATTCTACAATGTTTCAATTTTCTCTAAGAGTAGGGCCTACCTCTGTTGAGGTAGCGTTCGGTACACAAGCTGAAGGAGTTCGTTGTTTCGCAGGAGTCTGCCTACAGGTTTGTTGCTGATCTCGTGTATACTGCAATGGTGTGTGATGTCGGAGGGTCAGGAATCGTATCCACTAGTCGAGATGTCGGCATCCTCTTTCTTGGATTATTTCGCCGGCTTGACATAATGCACTTAAATTGTTAAAAGGAACAAGCACATGGAAGATGCATTGATGCAGCTACATGTAGGCTGTTCGGACCAGAAATAAATTTGTCGTGCGCGGTATAGGGCCTGCATGACAAAGAAAGCGCATGTGACATGGAAACGATGAGGCACCTATAGGTTAGAGAAGCCGAAGGTGTCTACCTTCGTTTGCAAACCTAGGTCAATGAAAATCACTGACCAACAACATATGCGATTACAAACACTATGGTGATAATGATGCAGTTGTTGTGACTGGCGCTTCATCTGAATATCGATCACACCTCCTGGGCTTGTCTTGCATCTTGCTATTGTTTCCAGTAGCGTTGAAGGTGCATGGTTTATTTCGTCCATTGGGCTGGCACGCCCTCATATGAGTGAAATAATCGTAAAACCCCAATGAAACAAACACATTTCAAAACGTAACTTGTGTTATCATGGTTTGTGTATCGTTTATATACATTCAGTTGTTGGCTCCTAATTCTAATTCTATACACGCTAGCATTAATCTTCGCTATAATAAAGTTCAAAGAACAAGTATCTTATCTTGCCGTGGGCTTCCATGTCCGTTTGTTGTCTTCCATTTTCTTTTTGTCATCAATTGTGATCATTTCTTCAGACTGTGGTAGCATTGGCCCTTATTTTGTTATAGTAATAATGTTACATTGTAATAAATTTGGGTCAATTCTTAGTATAGTAATAACTATATGGGGTCCGCGGCCGTGGCTCAGTGGTTAGCGTGTTGGAATGCTGATCCTCCTTCGATGTCCGCACTGGGTCTAGTCTCCCAGTGGACCTCAGGTATATAAGGGACTCACACGAGGTGACTATCACCAGGGTAGATTTTACGAGCTTTCCTCCGGGTTTACCACTGTATTAGGCCTAAGTCAGGCATAATAAGAAATGGATGATCCGTCGTCGTATAAGTGAAAAACCCTTGAGTAGGCCTACGTACGACGTTAAGCACCAACCAAACAAACAAATCTTAACATATCTAAACAGTCTGTGGAAGTTCACATGTTTCAGTTTCATACTGTTTCTGTGCAGGTCCAAACCTATTCTCTCCCTTAATTTGCATTAATACAAAAACACGCTGCCTTCCTCCGTACTCAGCACATATTGTTTGTACTGTGCATGCTATAGCCTGCTTGAACCCATTACTGCCTAGCTTAGTGAACTTAATTAGCTCTCCGTTCCGTAGACCTAAGCAGCACGATAGACGAGTTTCAGTCTGCTTTGGACACATTTCTCAGATTTAATTACTTACTTCGTTGAGCCCGCCAAGGGATAGTGTGTGCCGAGATATATGTCTAAATATCTCATCACAACTTAATTCAGCTCCAAATTCGCCGTATGAGGGAAGATATCCTCATACAAAATCTGACCAAAACAAGAGATCAGCGGTAAGATGGCTGTTCCTACCAAGAGTGCATTGCGCGTCATCGATCGAAAACAGTACCGCCATGTTTGTAAGGTTGTTACTTTTGTGATTGTACAAAAGTTGGAGACTGACAATTCTGAGGCGAACACATTCATATAAATCCCAATTTTGTTGGCATACCGCTTTCCTATAAGTCCGTACTAATAATCGGTCGGCATATTACTTTAGCCTACACAAATCTATTTTCTTGGAAAGAAAATAATTATCTCGGCAAATCTACTCGACGCATACAAAACATTCATTGTGTGGGACTGTCGCTGTAGTGTACAGTGGCATCTTCAAGAGACAAGGTGATCAGTCCCGAGGTGAAACTCTATTCCTCACCTTGTCACGCTTGCACCATATTTCTGGTCAAACAAGGAGGAGATAGAACTCCCAGTTCGAGTGATAAGCAATACAAGGTCACACACAGCAATGGGCCCATAGGCCTATATCCCTTTGCACATAGCCCGAATAGTGAACAACATTAAACCTTGCCTCTAGAAGATGTTATTTAACGAAGTAAGGCGGAAATTAAATATAACCGCTCTATAAACAAACATTTAACCATTGGAGTTGGTCCTGAGACATAACCTTAAAGTCTGACACACGAAGAGTTTTTAGAAGCTATTGGCTTCACACTGTCACATTACAGGATTCGGCTGTAAAATCAGAGGAAAGGAAGTTATCTCTCTTAGATGTTGGCACCGGCTGACGTTTTCAAATTATATTGGCAAGGGAATTTAGTCTATAGTAGTTGCTAAGATCGATCTAAATTTATGCAATTTTAAGAAGATGATTCTTATATATAAAGTGTAGTTCACTTACCTCAATTTAAACCAACTTGTGCGCTTCCCTAAACAATTGCGGTCTGGTACGATCCAGGTCTTGCTAGACCCTTTTGGCTCAAAATGAGCAAAAAAAATGTTATCACCTAGATTATAAGTTAAGTATTTAAACTTTATGATGAAGAAAAAATTAATTCAAAGTTCTGATTACAAATAGTTTAATTTGAGCTTATTAATTAGTTTTCCTATGAGAATATTCAAGTCGTTAACAAGGTGTTGGGGATAACTGGGATTATCGCTCAAGACGATGCTCTCCGCTGACCGCAACCATTGATCTGTATAAGTGTGTATTGTCCTAATATCAAATTGTGTATTCCACCTAATCAAGTAGCTATTTATATTCAAAAGTGATTGACACCATCTCAACCCCCAGCAATCTAAGAGTATTTTGAGAGATATTTCAAGGAAAGATTCAATTTCTGACTATCAAACTTTAATTACCAATTTCTGACACTTTAGAATTTGGCAGATTTAACATTGAAATCCGTTTATTTCTCGAAAACTGTTCATCGTAGAAACATTAGAAAAATGAGGCACCGTTTTTTAGTTCAAGGTCTATTCTTTAAGATAAACTTATTTGTATGGTTTTATTGTTATTGCACTTCGTGAAATAAACCACTACAAATGCACTCTATTCTTTCTGCCGAAATTGAGTTAATTTTCGATAATTTAAGAAATACTTAATGGATCATCATCATATTCACATATTTGTAATCCTGAATATCCAAGCTTTCCAAAAATATATACATTGATATAGTACCGAACTATATTCCTTGAAATATTAGGCTAGCAAAAAATAGTTTTCTCAAAATCGACCAAGATGTCCAACAAGACATTAACCGATAATCCATTTTTATATTTACTAATCTCTTGAAAGTATAATAAGTATATACAAATCCTATGACATTGAGGATGATAGTGGATAAAAGTGAATACAATTCATAGTTATCTTTCAATAAAGTCTTGTTAGGACAGAGGATTAATTTGATCACCGCTTTTCTGTGAATCCTTCATTAAGCAGCAAGATGGTCTACTTACATGGAAGCTTTGTTGGTGAGGCTTTCAGCTATCGATTTTCCGTTATTTTTGAATTTTTGATTCATGGTGAATTCAATAGAATCTGTGATAACTGCCGATAAATATATTTCTGGAGCTTGTGAAAATTTGTAATTGAGAGGTAAAAGTTGACATGGACTGCAGATGCAAATGCGAAAGTGGGATGTGCGTGTGTGTGTTTGAGGGGTGGGGGTCTGTAATTTGTCAAGGATAAAGTACTACTGGTTATTCTTTTGATCCACAATGGGCAGGCATATAGTTTACTCTCCGCCATAAAAATTAGAACTGACTAGAGTGTTGTTTGTGCATTCCACTCAATTGATTTATATAGAGAACAGACAGTCAAGAGGAGGACAAACGTCACAAAATATTTATGTTACACTCGCAATTTGGACCAATTGTTTACTCGCACCAAAGGGCATCCGTAGAATTAATGTAAAGGTCGCCATTAGCTAAACCATAATAAATTGACCCTGTTGGATTTTCAATCCTGTGGAGAAAGCTGATCCCCAAATGATGTTTCGTTCCTAAAACTGCTTCCGATAAGTGGCGTCAAAAGGCCACAGGGTAATGTTGGCATAAATTGGAATGTAACCATTAGCTGCACTACAAAAGGCTACCACAATATGATTTGTTTTGAGTGCTCTACATGTCACCTGTTAAAGGGTTATAACTGTATGATCTAACATCCCTTCATCCAGGACATATCCTTGCTGGTCATGTATTATCCACATATAACACTCCAGTTAGTTGAAGAGAAGCTGGCGAAAAAACGTACTATCGCTCTAAGTTTACACGTTTACCTGCTAGAATATTCTTTATTTCGAATCAATTTAATGAGGCTATTAATTTAAACATTCTAATAAAGCTTTATTTACGTTTTCAGTTAGGTATGGTCCCAGAAAATGTGAATTTAACAATTTGGCACGTTGTATGGACTATATGATCATATTCTTTTTTGATTTTAAGTAAAGTTTCTTGTGGTTTATGCCTGTGGATACATATGTGACTCCTTGTAAAAAAATATTCCAGGACACCAGTTACTAGTAGCTTTATAATTATAGAAGTTTCTGCTGGTAGACAAAAAGGTTTTTTGTCTGTTATTGGACGTATAGAGCTGACTTAAGGCTGTTCTCTGTGAGAGACATTTAAGCCAGGGAACAAATCAAATCAAACTGGTGTCATTTCAACCACGGACAAAACCATTGTAAACTATAGCTGCTTCATTGGAAAGGATTTTCTTCGGATAATCCCCAAAAGTGCTGAAAATTCTTTCACATACGCTTGGTATTCAAGTGGAGGCAAGCCTTTTGATTCGCATTTCACCTCAATGCAGATTTCCTATATCTCGGTTCTAATTAGGATATAGAAAGTGTGGGTGCTAAATCTTATTGCAGCAGTCAATGTTATTACTTGTTCGTCAATTAGTAGTGAAGAAATGAATGCCATTTGCTTGATTTAAGTTACCCATTGCTAGGAGTTAATTAATTTCATGTCCCCAATAAAAAATAGGCAGATTTGTTTTCTGAAGGTGTTAGAAAAAACTATAATCACTTACAACCTCACAACCTAAATCTAATAAAATAGTTTCTATACAAGATCTGTTATTTATTCGTGTAATACATAGCCATTAGTTGATCCGTTCATTAAAATGGCTTTTTTTATAGGAACCTGTACGTTTTAGCTCATTTATTAAACATATTAGCTTTGTGAGCTTAGCTCACTAGAGGAAATTGTTTATTTGATAATTTTTAATATTTGTTTTCAAGGCTGATACGATTTCAGTGATTAACTGTAGTATTGTAATGTCACAGTCAACGTCGTTGTCGTAAAAAAACAAGCATTACTCGTTTCTTCTGTTTGATAAAGGTGTAAAGAAAGATGAAACTTGGAAAACAAAAACAAGGATTGATATGCCCATATGTGTTAATGTTAGAACTTCATCGTCTGTACATAAATCATTGAACAATTGTAGAATAACCTGATCAATCTCTTATTGACGTAGCTGGGCCCACATGTATAATACGTAATCTTGAAAGATAGATCTTTAAAATATATTTATGTACTTAGTGAAATGTATATAGCTCAGTTGTCTGCTATCCCTCCGAAGAAGTAATTCAGATATCATTTTAAAGTATTGAAATCATCTCAACATAAACAACGAAACATAATAGAAGGAATAACATAATTTATTTACAACTTGTCCACACCGGGGCTTCACAGAAATGTAGATCTAGGTTAAAATAAACAGAGATTAACATCTTATTATATATATATTTTATTACTTCTATGTTTGTTTCTTGTATCTAGTCAGAGAAACAGTGAGATTGGGTGGAAAGTTACAAGAGAGGATTGTCCAGCAGCCTAAGATTGTAGAGCAGCTGAGATAGGACGCGCAGATTAACAGAATGAGGGTCTCTGAGTGTGTGGAAGAGTTGGAAAAATTTGTGAAGAACGCGAGTTTACAGACGTCCTTATAAGTGGCTTTGTTCACCCCAATGATAACCTTGCCTTTTCTAACGCCATATTTAACACAAACGCATCTTTAACATTTATGTCTATACGTGTGTCTAACCTATACATAGTTTATTTTATTATACCTTTGAATTCTTTGTTGAAGCAGACTCGATCCAAAAACGAACTTGAATTCGTGGCGTAAATCATCCAACTGGATGGGTAAACGCTAGTGCAAATGTTATCCCCCCCCACCCACCCCCCAATGATAACCCGTTCAAGGAAAAAGGAGGCAGTGCCACTCTTTAGTGACAACCCTCCAACAATTCCTCATAAACAATGCAGTAGTGTGGAGAGTGTTTATTCTCACAGAGTATTGACTGCCTAGTTGAAAGACGCTTAAACTTTTTTGTCCGGCTATTGCGCTAGTGGTAACAAGGTTGTCTGACTTTGTGCGGTATAATAGACCTGTTTTATCTGACTAATTTCTACTCCTGCCACATGTCATTATTTGGTCACGCCATAATATATTTTCACACAGTTTGATGACAGGAAAGCCTAAACCTGAAAATTGAGTTTTCTCAGCCCACTATAGTTATGTTTTGGACAACATTGTCAGTTGAGCCTCAAAATAATAGGACTTTGGAAAACCAAATAAAGGTGGATTTTTGTTTTATTTTTGAGCTTTGCACTTTCTGCTTATTTACAATATAAACTTTATTATTTACTGATTGTATGAATACAATGCAATTTCAATGGAAATATCAAATTATCATCTAATTGTCAAACAAAGAAAGTTAACATATGTCATCCGTGATTATTGTCATTTTATGTGATTTGTATTTTCTCTAACATTCCCCTACTGTTTTAGTTAACTAAACACAATGCCTCATGTTAACTTCCAGATTCGGGATTCAATGAAAATAAAGAACACAGATTCTCTGTATTGAATTTGACCATTATTGGAACATATTATGCCAAAAATCTTGTGAATAAATCAGTTAGGGTGAAGCATTGTGCTTTGAAGCTCAAAACTTTATTTTCCATACAATATAACGCTTCTGAATGAGCGGTTTTTTAACATGTGAATACACAACCCTCTTTGTTTCAGCCGCAGACATATTAGGGCTGATTTACCGGATATGGCCACTTTGCACTGTCCAATTAGAACCCTGTACCAGCTGTTTCTATGCAAAAAGGTTTGTTTATATAAATAGCCACTGATTCGGCAGCGTACACAACCATAGCTCAGTTTCAACAACCTAAGACCGTTGTCTGTAAGACCGCAAAGTCATCTGCTACATACCCACAGTACCTTCTTATTTGAATGCTTTATGGAATAAAACACAAGCAAATCAATAGTCAATGATAGTTTTGACAATAATTACATGATCAGAAAGTTCCCCTTCACTTTTTTATCTTTAGTTACCTGGTTTCTCACTTGAGTCTTGTTTATATCCCTTAATTTTGTATTATAGCTGTAATAGGTCAGAATTTCTCAGACAAGACTACTCACTTATTCAGTAATCAGCTCTCTGACAAGACAATTGCATTTCCTTTTCTCACTTCAACGCGACTAAATGTGATTCTGTTCCCCCCCTCAATTTCGATTTCTCTAACATATCTCCACGTGTACGTGTCTTTATGTAATCACACTCATCATTTTTTTCTCTCATCCATTTCTGGTGGCCTTTCCCTGATTTTCTATCAATTTGTTTTTTTTCCAAAACGTTGAGGCAGATTTATCTCTGTCTATGCCTTGATTGAGCGTAGACTTGAATTCACCAGCTCTTCGTCCAATCCATATCATCATATCCAAATCTATAAGCATAAAACAACCCATACTCCATTTATCTCAATGCTTGTAAAATTGCAGATATATGTGTAGCCAAACATTGTATAGGGCTATATTGATAATTCAGCTTGGTTAACTGGACTAGAAGGATTTAACACTTACACATGTGTGCTTCGTTTCTCCTTTTGGCTTACTGTGAAGATTCATGAAGCGAAACCATTCAGGATAGTGAGAATGCGTGGTTATGGAAAATGAGCTTTCCTTGTTCGTATATCAAAGAAATGTTACTGATTTCTAATAGGATTTAGCTTATTTTCACATTCCTTGACGAAGGTCAATCGCAGGATTTTGTTTCAATGCATCCATTATATTTTCCACTTGTTATAGTAAGATAGCCTTCCTCGTCTTTAGTTGTCATCTTTAATTTACTGTTACATGATAGCTGTCAGCATTAGTGACTTACATTACTCTGATCTGTGTTGTGAATAGTTTCTGAGAGTATTAAAGCGTGGAGGATTCTCGGAGTGCTGTATGGAATGACTCTGAACGGTATTGGTTAACTGTTGAATATCCTCTGTTTGACCGATATTGGTGGCTTGTATTTCGGTAAGCTGTATAGGTTGACCGTGTCATTCTGCAAACTGTATGTTTCTTAGAGAGATTCAAGAGAAAGATTACCATAAAAATGATGCTTCACACATTGTATCAGTCTTTTTACAAATTTTACAAATAGCATTCAGTCAAGAACAACCAAGATTACCAAGAGAAAAAATTACAAGGTCAACCAATACAGTTTTCCTTCATACAAGTCACCAATATCGTTCAGAGTTTAATCAAAAGTAAATCAGTATCGCTAACAGTCATTCCATACATCTCTATAGTTCACCACCATTATGAGAACCCGCTACGCTTTAATACTCACATAAGATATTCACAACACAGATCAGAGTAATGTAAGTCACTAATGCTGACAGCTATCATGTAACTCTAAATTAAAGTTGACAATCTGAGACGAGGTAGGCTATATTACTACAACCTTGGATCTATACTATATCCCAGCTACAACAAGTGGAAATTGGAATGGATGTGTTGAAAGTAAATCCTGCAATTGACCTTCATTAATGAATGTGAAAAAAGACCCTTTTGAAAAGCAGTAGCGTTTTTTTTATTGCCCACCGAACAGGCACATTTTGTATAATCATACATTCTTACTTACACCATAGATTTCGATTTGACTGTTCACAGTAAGGAGAAATAAATCACACCTTTGTAAGTATTGAATACTTCCATTCCATATGTTCCATTCCATATGTACAATTTAACAAGCATTGGGAGAAATGGATTAGGGATTGTTACATACCCATTAAAAGTCACTTTCGTGGAAGTGCAAAGAAGACTTTATTCATTTCCAGCAGTCAATTAAAGATCAGAAAATTAGAGAAAACATGATAATTATTTTCATTAAAAAAAATACTCTTTGTGCGATTTAACTACCACATTGTTGTCTTTTGTTCCATGTTAAAAGTTATATCAAGTAATTGCAACAAGAGTACAATATACTTGGTGCAAGAAGCTTATCAAATAAAAAGAAAACCAATTTAGAGAATGTATATAGCAGATGACTTTCCAGCCTTTTAGCCAATGGTTCAAGTTTGGTGAAATTCGGATAAGGTTGTGTGTAGATTGAATTATATTGAAACTGATATTTCGTACTGAAATGTTTTTACCTTAGCTCTTTTGTTCACAAGAGTGTCAGACAAACATGTTGTCATAATAGTCCGAATGAATCTACAAAATAAGTTTTCTACAATTTTCAATAAACCAAGAATGTGGAAGGTTACAACAGTAATTGTTGTTTACATCCATAAGTTAACTAGGAAAAGCAGATGAAAATTATGCTGTAATGAAAATATTTGCCAAGATCTCTGAAATCAGATTAAATATAACAATTCAATTATCACAGCTGACATATAAGTAAACTTACTTTGTGAACGATGCCAAAGAGCTAACAATAATAACTCATAAAACAAAAACAAATAACTTTACCTTTGACAGAGAAATGGTAATTTATTTAAAATGAATGACAATTAGATGATAATTTGACATTTCCACTGATATTGCATTGTATTCATACAATCAGTACATGAGAAACAATTTTATATTGTAAACAAACAGAAAGTTATAAGATCAAAGATAACGTACTGCGCCCTCTAATTGACCAAATTACGAGTTTTAATAACGATATTTGCATAAATGTATGCTTTATGTGGCATTCAAGGAGATAAATTTTCTTCGGTTTTTCCAAAAATAGCCTGGATAGTCTGTCTAAGAGTAATTTTTAGTATGTTGTTGTTGGAACCGAATACCAGCCCAACGCCCATTTTCAGCCAAATCTGCCCATATTAAACCCCCATTCTTGCCTACGAACCGCCATATTTAACGTTGCAAAGTCCAATTTTATACGCCCGTCATTTGAAGGAACGTATTATGGTATGGGGTTGTACGTCCGGCCATCCAGTTTTGGTTTCCGGCCGTTAGCTTGAGGGCACCTATAAGACTCTAATCAAACTTTGTTAGAGTATTCCATGTGGCAAGATGTTGCATGGTATTGAGTTTGATATATGTTCGCCTACAGGTGGCGCCTCCTGGTGAATCAAGTAACGTGAAGCGATGAAATGGCGTGAAAGGTCAATTGATCAGGTCAAGATTCATAGGCCTGGCTTAGTTTATTCAATATGCCTACACGGTCCGTCGCAGCAGTGAATCAAGGACTTTGTAGATTCAAATAAGAACTGATGGATACAAAATGATTCCGGAGATTTAGCATGCTACTGCCATCAATAGTTCTGTTTGTTTGTTTGTTTGATTGGGGTTTAACGTCGTACTCAAGGGTATTTCACTTATATGACGACGGATTATCCACT
>JAUELC010298358.1:0-15342 GCA_031471745.1 Cryptochiton stelleri
CCAGACCTCCCTCCTACACACCCAGACCTCCCTCCCACACACCCAGACCTCCCTCCCACACACCCAGACCTCCCTCCCACACACCCAGACCTCTCTTCTACACACCCAGACCTTCCCTCCCTTCTACACACCCAGACCTTCCCTCCCTTCTACACACCCAGGCCTCCCTCCCTTCTACACACCCAGACCTCCCTCCCACACACCCAGGCCTCCCTCCCACATATCCATCCTATTTAAAATAATACTTTTTTAATTTAAATACTACAAGGTTATTATACAGTGTAGAATCCAATATGTTGTTTTATTGTACAAGTCTACGTTTGGGTTGACAGTCCGTATATATTTTAATATTCTTTCCACCATAAAGTCAAGTAAATACAAACATTCTAGAGTACCACGAACACTTCTTTCAAGTGAGTAGCAGGACATTTTATGAAAGCTTCCACAAAAACATTACGTCATAATCAGCGACGTCATTGGTGGACTACAGAGGATGACAACAAATATTTTGTGCCATCATACTTTTGACGTTTTAGCGTTTTTTCAGATCTATGTCCTGTAGGATCCACTAAGACATTTGTAACAATCCAATAACATTTTTACAGGGTCCAATATGGCCCTGGATATTGGATTGACACGTGGTACAAACGGATGGTTTTCAATGTATGGCACAATTACATGTATAATAAATTTATTTATCATAGCAAGCCGTCATATGAGCGAAATAACCTTAAGTATGGTGTAATACCCAAATCAAACAAACATTTATCATAGCTCCCTCCGACATACCCAGACCTCCCTCCGACATACCCAGACCTCCCTTCGACACACCCAGACCTCCCTTCTACACACACAGACCTCCCTCCCACATATCCATCCTATTTAAATAGTAATTTTTCAATTTAAATACATTGATTTATCTATTTATATATTTAATATGGTTAGTCTATTTAATACAGTTATTTATCTATTTAATACAGTTCATCCCTTCCAAAAGGTAAGGTTTTTCTTCAGGTGATTGTAATTTATATTTTCCTGTTAAAACCACCCCCCTGAATGTTTAACTCCTCTCTTTGCTTTGCTTTACTCACATGTGTTAAGGTCTTGCTGGACCCCTTGGGCTCAAAATGAGCAAAATAAATGTATAATTTATATTAAAAGTTAAGTATGTAAACTCTGCTGGTGAAAAAATTAATTCGAAATTCTGATTACAAATAGTTACATTTTAGCTTATATATTAGTTTTCCTGTGAGCATATATTCAATAGAGGGATTAACATCAGCTCAAATCACTCACCTTAGAAATTCTACTGTAGCTTTTTAATGAATTAGGGGAGCGATTTCCCATTCGACATAATGGTAAGTTTGTTTTTCAGCGCGAGCTATAAACAGCTCTCGCAGATAGTTGGGCAAGAGTGTTTTACGCGCAAGAGAGTAGTCACTCTCGTTACATGTACAGCTCTGCATAATAGGCTAACAAAAAAATTGACCTCAAAATCGCAAGTCCAGCAAGAACTTAAACTGCACAGCAGTTGAATAGAAAATATAAAACAGTAACGTTGAAATACCATAAAATTGCTTAATGTCGTAGTACAGGATAGCTACTTAGACGTAAACATGATTTTCTGTAATATATGTGGTGGAAATGTTTAAATTTAAGAAATGACGTTTTAACCAAAATCACTCAGGCAGGTTGTTGGAGGGAGATTCGTGTTTCCTCGGTGCTCTGAGAGCCAAGGGATAAAGTGAAGCTGTTGTGGCGCCCTGTGCTTGTCTTGTATCTTGCGTTGTTTGTTGTTGGGGGTGGTTTCCTTCACCCATTGGGCAGGCAAGCTGTCATATACGTGAAATAAGCTTAAGTACTGCGTAAAACCCCAATCAAACAAACAAAAACCAAACCACTAAAATAACAGCAGATGAAATGGTTTTGGCATTTCTCAATTCTTGAAATTTCCACCACACAGTTTCCAGAAAATCCCGTAAAAATCTGAGTAGTCAGAAATAAAGGACACTCTAACCATCAACAGATTGTTTTCACCTCTAAACTATTATGAATTTTGTAACGTATGTATATTCTGAAGTCTTTTCGGGTAGAACAACAATATGTGAATCATTTTTGTCTAAAAGTTACAGAAAAAAATATATTTAATAAAATGTGTTTTTTTTACTACCCGTTTTTAAAATTGCTACTTCTTCTACGTCATTTATGTAAACTACCCATTTTATGTCAACAGATAGTACATTAAATAGTTTTATCGGATTTTCTCCTGGATAAATAGGAATATATCAATTTTACGAATTTGAAATATAAAAAAAAAATGTTTTTATAGCGTTTGACGGTTATAGTGTCCCGCCATATTTATGGTATTAGTCCTGTGTTTCCCTTAAATCACTCAGATAGTTGTCTATTGTTTTGGGATAAGGCGAAGTTGCATCCCGAAACAATTGACAATTCCTTTTTATTTGCAGCTATCTGAGTGATTTAGGTAAAAAAAACAAAACCTTTATTTCTATTCTAACACATCTCTGAGAAAGGAATAAGCAAAAATTTCAGTCTAGACGTTTTAGTTACATTTATTATTATAATTTGCAAGGGGCAGAAGGAAAACAATGCAATCTGTCTACCCCAATTGAAAATGGCAATTTGAAACCTTCCATAGAGCGCCTTAACGTCAATTCTTCTTTCACGGAATATAATGACGTCGGCCATTCTTCAAAATATGTTACATGTTTTTAAAGCCAAATGCGTCTCTATTCTCTGTAGTGCAGATTTCACAGATATGTTAGAATAATGATGCAAATAATGACACATACATGTATCTTTAAAAAGAGAAAGTTTCATTTGGGACGCAAAAAAAAAGTGAAATTTAATTTATACAGGTGCATGTATATGTTGTGCTATGAACTCCTCTGAATGTATTTCTGTATGTGTATGTGGTGCTAGAAAGTCTTGTATTTGTAAACTAACATTTCTGTATGTATATGTTGTCATTTCTGTATGTATATGTTATGCTATAAAGTCCTCTCTGCTATGATAGAAATGCTAACCCAGATCCTATTGGATATTTTTATATGCATATTTAATTAATTAATTTTGCATAATGCATGTAAGTACATGTAGATATTTATTAACATAAGATTTAAACTAAATTGAGCTGGGCGAACTTCAATTACTGAAAGTATATAGCAAGAAATTCAAATCTTAAAATTCGCTTTATTCTATATGTAGGAGAGTGGTGGATCAAATAATCTATTTTACTCATTGAGAGCCCAGATATAAGTATTGTAAATACATCATTTGACTTTAAAAAATTTATATTATTAGTTCTCTGTGGATTTACATTTTTAAACTTCAAGAATGCTAATAAAAAAATATACACACAACTTTATTCTTGTTTCAATTTCTACCTTTTTGTTAAAAAGAGGATGCTGCACACTTTAACTGTAGTACCATAAATGTTCTTGATGAAAGTGAAACTTAATCTACTTTCCTTCAAAAATAACATTTGTTGTACTCAGGTTGAATGCCAAACTTAGGGTAATTTCACTCATATGATGGCATCCCAGCCCAATAGACAAAGGCGAACAACTCTCACTGATCACAGGTTACTAGCAACAAGTAATTGTAAGATACAATTACAAAAGGACACATACAGCTGTCTTTAAATTTGTTGTAAAGCTAAATTGTTCAAGACCGTTCCTAAGGAGTTATGGCCCTTTGCTGTAATCTGGGTTACTTGTTGAGAAAGTTGCTCGCCTGTTTTTGATTTTGTACAACTGCCATGAATTACTAAGTAGCACACTTAACTATAATTGATTGATTGATGGTTTCTGTGCAAAGATATATTTAGTATCCGGATTGTTTTTGAGGTACTCGCATCGGAAGTACTCTCCATTGTAAACATTGGAAATGCTGTTTGCTTCCACGGTAAGATTTGCTGCACGCAGCTATAATGCGTTTCAGTGAATTTCTGTATAATATAACAAATAATGTAGGAGAGTTTTGGCCATATGGTAGTCTATGGACCCATCAGTCACCAACAAAAAGTTATATGGACCGAAGCAAAGCTGGGGTCCATATAACTTTTGTGGGTGACTGACAAATCCATGGACTACCAGTCCACTAAATTATTTGTCACATAAGCACCCCCAAAATTTGATATTTTGCGTTGTTACAGAATAACATGAGTTATAGATATTTTTCTTAACAACTAAAAGTTAGAGGCTTTCTTTTAATTCCACCCCCTGATTTGAAGGTTATGTGTAAATTATGCCAGGATGTGTCCACTTGCTGTCAAATCTGAGCCACGCAGTTTTGACTCCGGCTATAGCGGGTGGTGGTTTTTTTTTACGAGGTTTCCTAACGGTTTTCCACCATATTAAGTGAGACAGTAGGAAGTGGATAATCCGTTGTCATATAAGTGAAATACCCTTGAGTACGACGTTAAACACCAATCAAATCAAATCTGAGCCAAGATTTTGATATACCAACGTACTCCAAGTCAACGGTTATTAGCCCTGCCCCTATACAATATGTTAAGTTGCGTTTGACCATTTTACCAATGAATTCTCTTCTGCACAGTGGCAGTTACACGTGACTTGTTTTACTTTATTTGACCCATTATAAGAATTACCCAGAGATTGCCACAACTTAAGTTATAGTTTTAGTTCAAAGGAACACATCAACACAAATATCAGTTCACAGTTCTTGTTATAATTAATAAGGGAAACGTATGTGAAAACCCATACAGTTCAAACCCAGAATACATATTAAAACACTCAATCTTTAAAGGATTATTTACAGGTAACACAATATTCTCTCTTCATTTATAAAAAATATATACTTAAATTTCTACATGAGAGCTAATATCAAACAATTAAATCAGATTACATTTCATGTGCCAGATTTTCCCAGCTACGTCAAAACTGCAATAAAAACCTAGGTGCGGGTTGAATTGGCATCAAGTAATCCTTTTTGAATGACAAAATGGCTTAAATTCCGAACTCATTCATCCCAAAACTGTCTAGGAAAAGCATGTCTTGACTTAATTTTGATGAACAATAATAAGTCCGAAAAGTCCCTAAAATTCACTAATTATGACTATATTTTATCAACCTATTTATAAACCATTATCTAACCGGCAAAAAAAACATTTGTTTTCAAATAAATGTCCATATATCTTGATCTTTATAAGATCATTAGTATTGAAAGATCTTCTGTGTAATTTTTATGAAATATCCGAAAAATTTGATATCCAAAGATTCTGGGTCATGTCGATCATCATATCTCCAATAATCCCATCCGTTCAATCCGTCTGAAAGCAACAAATAAAAAATTTCCGGGTAATGTCATATCAGACTATATAATCAACTCAATTTTTAAGAGTATTTATTAAAGTAATTTACTGCCAAATCTAATGGCTTATATTACAGCTATTTAAATGGATAACTGCTACATCCAATCAACGCAGTCTTATTCCATATCTATCTGCAAAATGTTATATTTTTTAAAATCTATGAAACCATTACAAATAGAGTAACTAATAAACACAATCCAAACAAAACACAACTTTCATAACATTACATAGGCTTGAATTCTATCATTATTTTTCTGCGACAAAACTAAAATACTTAGCTTTAAAGATTTCTTTCCCGTTCCATTGGAAAGTGGTCTGCCCCTGGGTTTAAAACTATTATGGAACTGGATCTGGATAATTAAATATCTAAAAACATAAAAATGAACTAGACAGTATCTTGATTCCAAAAAATTATATATATTCATAAGCAAAAACAAAATTAAATGTTTATATTTATTTTTACAAACAAAATCTTAGAATTTAAGTTGGTGATGTTCTATTCAAACACGCAGTGAAACATGCTTTCTTAAATTTCCCAAACAAACTTCATGACATTTAATAACAGTTGAATAGAAATAGACAAATACCTACTCAAATAGCCTATTTCCTGTTAAAGTTACAATAACATTTAAGTACGTGAAAAAGATCTATAGACTACTATCGATAAAATTACATTTGAAAACTTAAGCCTGCTTTTAGAATTAAACAAAATAGAAATAAATACAAAACATTTGTTTCATGACAAATATTCAAAACATTGACTCATTACATATGTAAGTCATTCGTCACACAAATCAAAGGCTCTGTTGATACATATAAGGAAATGGCCGCCCTTCTTTACATTGAATTCGAATTATGGCAAGATTTCTCCTGGCCATACAAACCATGAACACATTGAATATTTTTTTTTATTTCAATGTAAATGTTTCAATTTATAAACAAACTTCAAAACTTTTTAAAATCGAGGCTTTGTTCCAAACCTCTAATTTTGGGTGTGTATGTGACTTTAAAAATAGGATAATTTAATGACCAGTTGCATTTCCATCGTGTAACACCACAAGTGGTATAGTTTTTCTTAAATGAAATATGTAACGAGCACATTTTGATGGAGTCAGTGTTGCCCAATACTCTCTGATTCCATTCAACAATTCCTCTCCATTGTTGGGCTTTTTCTTAGTAAGGTACCGTTTGAGGTCGGCCCACAACATCTCAATGGGGTTGAGGTCCGGTGACTCTGGTGGTGTTCTCCAATGGTGTATGCCATTTTTCGTCATCAAGTCTGCCAAAGAAAAACAGATTAAATCACAATTGTGTTTGTTTGTTTGATGGGGGTTTTACGCCGTACTTACGGTTATTTCACTCATATGCCGCATGCCAGCCCGATTTGTGAAGGAAATCACCCCCCGACGCTACTGGCAACAAACAATGACAAGATAAAAGACAATCACAGGACATAACTGACTCCACAACAGATCGGCTTTGTGTTGCCCCTTAGCTCTGAGGGCAACACAAAGCTCCCTTCAACCACCCGCACCACAATCGTGCCATGTATAGAAGACACTACACAGTGGAGTTTAAATAATGTTGACTAAAAGCATAACTGACGAGACACGAACTGCCCCTTACTATTCAATAAAATATTTATTAATAATACTGTAAAGGAGTAGAAAATTACAAATACAAATACCTTTAATTCTTTTGCTGGTATGTTTGGGGTCATTGTCTTGCAGAAAACGATGGTGCTCAGGAAACTTCTCCTGAACAAAAGGTATAAGAGTAGTCCTAAAAATTTGTTCCAAACCCGCAGCATTCAACTTTCCTGTGAAAACACACACATTACTTGCACCTCTTGCGGATATGGCTGCCCATACGTGAACCTGCGTGAAATAACAAGAATATTGATTATATTTAATGAGATACAGAAGCTAAACTGGCCATTTTAATTACTTAGTACAGCATGATTTTTAACCCTATTTTTTATGTTTCGTTACATGTACTTTCTATTTGGTGGTCTCTTTCCAAATGTAGGTTTATTATTTATATCACTTCAAAAAAATTATACCACTCATATATATTTGATTGGAAGCACACCTGGTTTGACTTTATTAACAAAAATAATTCATCTATAAGTATTTCTTAACTTTTTTTTTTTTAAAATAGCGCAGAGAGAGCACAGCTCATAGATCCCAGCATATATACTATGATAATAAACAATAACTTCCATATAATGTGAATAATTGTCTTTGTTAAGGTAAATCACCTATCAACAGTACAATGTAAGTATAATACTATATGAGAATTTAATAATTTATCTTAGCATGTGCCAGAAACCAAAGTATGGAACATATTTACCATTGACATATAAGACTACAATATGCAAATTAAGTACCGTTATGTGATGTATAAACATAAAAATAGTGCAAGGGCACAACTTAACATGCTTAAGTACCCTGGCTTAATTACATACATGTATCAAATTTGGTGCGAAAATATTAAACGGTCCTCAAAATATGCTTCGGAACTATGTAGCGGAGTATAACGAGTAATTACCTTATATGGATGTTTTGGTTTTCCAACTTTGGAGCAGACTGGCAGTTCATCGGCGCGTCGAAATCTCAGATAACCATTTTTAGTAAGTTGGATGGAAGACTCGTCACTAAAAATGCAATCTGAGAAATCTTCCTGTTTTATCAAACACATGTAGGCATACACCATTCGCTTCACCTTGTTAACATGGCGGATTAGTTGACAATACCTGCATTAAAAAAATAGAGAATACAGGCATATAACGAAGAATGAATGAATACATAGATAACAATTTTTTGTATTACTTCAGGACACGTTTGTACAAAACAAAATGTAATATAGTGTTTTTATTAGGCCTTAAATTCAACTTATGTTAAAGAAAGAAGATTTAGCTTGCCTCCGCCGGGATTCAACCTCAGGTCTCTGGCTAGCAGAATGAGCTACAAAAGCTCATGGCACAACGACCACGAATTTTGATAAAAGTAAAGGCTGCAAATCTTTCTATACAGGAGGCACTGACAAAGGGGTGCTAAAGTAGCATGTGTTTTTTTTTTTTAGATATTAGCAGGAAATGTGTTTGATATGTATATACAGATATGGGTCCACTGTCAGCTGACTGGGTTCAGTTGTGATTAAGTTGGTGGGATAAGAATCAGTTGGTGTCTGTTTAGTTGTGTTTTCAGCAGAGAAAATACGCCAATATTTGTAGATGTTTCACGAAACAAAATTCATAAATACTACAAGTGGATTACAATGCTAGTACTGAAATAAACATGTTTTACAGACAGACCTACTTCTGGTCTTTGCTTTGACAGTATGCTGTATATATTTAATTAGAGCAGCATTCACATGGTGGGACTTGCCATATTAATTCGTAGAATTTGACTCCGTTGAAGCATGTGAACAGAACAAATCGATGTGATTTCTTTGAATTCAACCATGTGAAAGCAAGTCGATTGATTGATTGGTGTTTAATACCGTAATCGAGGGTATTTCACTTATATGACGGAGGTGTAGGCCCTATTCCAGCGAATTGATTAAAATCTGACATTCTCTATTTCAGTATAGGGTAAACTTATATTTAATGACAGCACCATTTACCTTGTTTTTTTCTTTATCCAGCCAATTTTGGCAATGGTAGCCCTAACAGTTTCTTTGCCAACATTAACATTAAACAGGTCTGCCAGTCGTCGTCGGATGGTTGCGTTGGTAATTTCTCGGTCGTTTGTAATTAAATAATTGATGTAGTTTTGATGGTTGATTGATAGCTTCTTGGACCGGGGTTTTCGAGGCAAATCCGCGATGTTTCCTGTTTTCCTACAAAAATAATGGATCACATTTATTTGTCTCTTTTGTTATTAAAATGAACATATATTTGCTTAAATGTCTTTTTTTAACCAAATAGAATACAGGTCAAATTAACCCTACACATCCTGCGGAGAGTGCCATATATAAGGTGATGTAAGTGTTCGCAGATTATGCACAGTGTGAGAGTAATGCGTTCATACAACACCAACTTATGTACGAAAGCTGCTATACCAAGAAAACAGTGTCAGATTTCAGTAACATCAAAAACAGTCAATAATGTGCTCAAACAAGGGCGCCCAAAAATCATGTTTTCCATATTTAAGTGTCATTAAAATCTAGCGATTGTATAGTAGATATGGTTTGGACTATATTTGTGCCAACCAGTAATAGATTTCTTCTGTTAGTTTCATTTAATTTAGATAACAAACTTTGAAGAGGAGGCGAGATTGAGGTAGCACAGCTTGATATATTTAGCAGTGTTATTTTTGTTTGATTTACAGGATTATGGTTAGATATTGACTCGAAAGTAAAATTATGTCTGTCTATATTCCTATCCTATTTCAGTAGAATCGACATTAAATTTGAACTGCACTCTGTTCTGTTACCCACATGATTATTACTCATATGGACACTTTACGCTGATTCATATGTGTATGTATCAATACGCACTTCTGAAATATTTCTCCAGTTAAGCGAAAATATTTAAATTTTATTTTTCGATATTGTGGCGAAAATATGAACTTGTTAAATTTCACTGAACTAAATATTATTGTGCAAAAAATGCGATACTGGGGTCTCCCCTGAAGTTTATATTTACAATTTAGTTGCTATATTTATGTTTTAATTTAGGGATATTTCCTTTGGAAATAGTAAATAACCATCCTAAATTATAATTAAATTGAGTGCAGAGTTATTGATGTTTTACCTAGACTGACAGTTAATGTTAAAAGATAACTGTTGATAAAGTAATGAGAGTAGATGATTTGTTTGTGGATATATTTTCGATCTTTACGATGTTGTTGTGATTACATGTCCGTAAACATCTGTTGTTTGAGCCTTTCAGTTATAACCGGGCTTTTAATAATGTATGGCAAGACTGTAACTGGGCTGTTTGTAATTTAGGGCAAAACTTTCGTTTGTAAGACTAACTGGGTTGCACCGATTAGAAAACACTGATACACGAGTCCACGACTACATTACAATAAATTGATCTTCTGATAAAGGGTGTTTCATACATGTCAAACCGACAAAATGTAGTGTGATTTTGGACAGGGATAACATTAAACTGTGTAGAGTGTGTTAGGTACCTACCGATATAATATTGAGACTTGTCATGTTAAACTTTCGACGCATAGGGCAGTAATATTTGTCATAACAATCACTAAGTTATCCACACAACCAGACAACTTTCGCTACAGGTCCCAGGAAAGCGTATTCTCCACACATGGTAATTTTCGCCTATGAATTCGCCCTGAACTAGTAACTGGCAAGGGACAACATTACGGAGAGTGCGTCGTACACAACAGGTGTGAAAAGGCGCTCAATCTCAATCGCTCTTTTCAAATAGTTAAATAACATGTTGACTTTGACCATCAACCCTGCTTGAATGACAATCATGTACAAGTACATTGCCCCTTCTTTTTCGTATTAGTTTTTATTTTTTGGTTGACTCATACATGTACCTTCACCCATATATTCGAGATTTTCCCAGGATCAAGGCTACCGTGTTTTTCAGACTTTCCGCCTACAGCGATTACACCAAGCCATCAAGACCAAGCAGATCCGAGACAGGTAACGGACCAAGTAAATATTTAAAAACACAATTGATATAGTCATATATCTAGAACTGATATGCACATACTTATAGATAGGCCTGGAGTAATGAAAACATAAATATATGTACTTACCGGAACTTCTGACAGAAAATTGAAATGCTCCTCAATGTTGGGGGGTAATTGAATCCTCTTTCAGACAAAGATCGTCGAATTCTGGACGGAGACCAGAAAAATAAAGGTCCCAAACAATATGCTATCAAAATCCGCGCTCTATGTGAAATTCGCACGCTACTAAAAATATTTCTTGTCATGTTTCAAAACACTAACTCGCAAAAAAACCCTTTACAACCTTTCTTTACGACTGCACATGTACATGTACGTGTAGCATACAGTAAATCGGCTCGTACACTGAAAGATTTATCAGCGATCATGCCGATCATCATACACGGAACATCCTCGGATGGTCCGGCCAACATCCGCGGATGTTGGCCGTAGGATCGGAGTAGGGTCCGAGTATCATCCGCGGATGATGGCAGGAGGGTCCTGCCATCATCCGTGTATGATATATACTTAGAACATGGCTGTACTGTACCTGAGGTTCACTGGGAGACTTGAACCATTACGGTACATCGATTGTTTGTTTGGGGTTTTATACCGTACTTAAGGTTATTTCACTCATATAACGGTGTGCCGGCCCAATGGGTGAAGGAAACCTCCCCTGACGCACCTGGCAACAAACAATGACTAGATACAAGAAAACCACAGGACAAAACAGGATGCCACAAACATATCGGCTTTGTGTTGCCCCTAAGCTCTAAGAGCAACAGGGTTACATGAAGCTCCCTCCAACCGTCAGCATCGAAGGAGGATCAGCAGTCCAACATACTAAACGCAGAGCCATGGCGGGGGACCGTCTGTTCTATGAAATATGACATGAAACATGAAAGGCCTTGTTCATTTGACACCAGGGTTTTTATTATCATTTATATGCAGCCGTGTTCTTTGCCGTGCACCCACTTTATATT
Source organism: Cryptochiton stelleri (assembly GCA_031471745.1). NCBI lineage: Eukaryota > Metazoa > Mollusca > Polyplacophora > Chitonida > Mopaliidae > Cryptochiton > Cryptochiton stelleri. The sequence goes on from JAUELC010298358.1 coordinate 11,991, forward strand.
TGTACATCGACAGTGTCTGTTTTAATTCGACCCCTAAAACGCTAACCTGTTTTAATAGTATTTACTGGCGTGGGTGGAGAAACCTTGTCGCTGAGCTCAAACAATTGTCTTCCCGGGAAATGAACGTTTGAGGAATATGGGAGGTTGATCACTTCCGCCGTAGCTGATCCAGGAACATCCTCTGATCTGTTACAGCACTCAGCATTATACCCCGCCTATACTCATCAACAAACAACAACAACATAGCTTTGAGAGAAAATCACCACCGATCACATGATCAGTGTCTACCAATCAAAATCAGTATTATATAACAATTTAACAAAATTTACAGATCACATGATCAGTGTTCACCAATCAAAATCTGTTTTAAAGCAATCTTGAAATATTGACAGATCCCATGATCAGTGTCCACCAATCAAAATCACTTTAAAAGCAATCTTGAAAATTTGACAGATTCCATGATCAGTGTCCACCAATCAAAATCACTTTAAAAGCAATCTTGAAAATTTGGCAGATCCCATTATCAGTGTCCACCAATCAAAATCACTTTAAAAGCAATCTTGAAAAATTTACAGATCACAATCTTGAAATATTTAAACATACTTACCACTGAAAAGAAACTGAAAAGGAGTAGATTATTAAGATGTCAATCCTTAGTCTTTCAAGAAAATGTATTTTTTTGAAAGAGTAAAGATCATTAAATGTCAAGCAATTAAAGACACTTATAAAAGAGACAAATCAGTCGAGCTAATATTAAAACGCAACTCACACATGTCGCGATGCAACGTCGCGTGAAAAATATGTAGAACAATATTTGTGGGTTATCTTTTTTTTAAAAGTCCCCACATTTATTCATGGTTGTATCTATTTTATTTCCATAAGACTAAGGATTTACCAAAAAATATTTTGGAATTTAGTTCTTACAACTTTCACACCAAACATTAATTTATAATGTGATAATTAAAGTAAACATAGAACAGAAGACATATAGTTCAATTTATAAGGAATCAGTAAGTTACAATTAACAATCTTAAAACAGAACAAAACTCAACAAAGACGTTTTTAGAAATTATTGGAATTAATTTATTAAATTTCATTTCTTACCAATGTGATGAGTCGTCTGGAAGTAAAATCATGATTGTTTTTTAAAGATTAATTAAATTCCATAACATAATAATCCCATACCAATTTAGTTTGCTCATTTTGTATTCTATCTAAACATTTGTTAGTCAAAAATAAAAGAGAACCTTTTCAAACCAAACCTTGCCCATACCTGTACTTGTCCTTGGATTGAATGCAGTTCATCAAAGAGTCTTAGGAAAACAGAACACACGTGGATAAAACACGCCAGACCATGTCTACCACATTGAGACATTGATTCCTCATTGAAATCTTTATTTTTAAAAATAATTTCAAAAAATTTCACACACCTGTTCACTAATTTATGCTGAACATTTTTCGTACAATTTTCAAGATAAAAATGTAATTATTTATCTCAAAATGAAATGTTGAAACTTAAAGCTAGCTCAACACGATGTCAACAAGATGTGAACACAGTGTCCACACAATGTTAACCACACCTTTTATAGGGTTATTTATTTGGTGTACTGCAAATGACATGACCTTACCTGACCAGAATAGTGCTGATTGGTCAATCACCTGTTTCATAATGCATCTTTAATATCACAGGAAAGTAGCCAACATTGTATGTAAATTGTTGAGGGGGGGGTCCACAGTTGAAGCCAATGACTGATGTTATTAAGAGTGTTCATAACGTTGTTCCCGGTAACCCACTCCCAGATTGACCCCCCTTCCCCAGAGGATATGTCCCTGCTGGACTATTAATTATAAGTGCTAATTATTGACACACCATGAAGTACAACATCACAAAAATATATGAGAAATTCTAAAAATTGTTCTCAGTTTTATTCCCTCACTCTATCCATTTATTGATCAATAATTAGAACCATTAACATGTACAATCTGTAGCTTGACTATATATACTTAAATAAATGTAGACAAACAAAAATTTTCTCTCTTCATTTATCAAAAAATATATATAAACGAAAATTTGCATGTCACCATCGGATATTAAAGTTGACCGTTGGCCATTGTTTGCCCCAAAAATGCAAAAAGAAAAGTTTGCAAATTTACAGCGCAAGACACCAAAACAAATTGGCTTCATGTTGCCTGATTCAATCCTTAACTCAGAGACACTCAACTTGGGACCATGGGGCTCCCATCAAAATTATACCAGGTTAAAATTCGAATTGATTGCAGTTAAGTGTGTATCAAAAAATAAAATAATAAAGTTATAATGCATGCTTTACAATTAAAGCGTTTATGAAGCAACATTTGTCTTGCACTAATAATAAAAATAATAAAATTATAACGTACGCTTTCATACAATTAAAGCGTTTGTTAAGCAATATTTGTCTTGCACTAAGGAGACAGGGGAATCTCCTCGTCTCACCCCTCCCTTCCCCAATCTCTCCCTCTTTGCAGGACATTTTTCACATGTGATAGTAAGTGTTCAATGATGTTTCACTTCTAGAGCTCCACATTCTAGTGTTACACAGATGTACTGGGGCTTGTACTTGGTTGTATAAGTAAGCCTGTCATTTACAGCTCCACCCAATGTTCACAGTAAAAGGAAGCAACGGCTGAGTAGAGTTCCTAAATAAATATATTCACAGGAATTGTAAAATCTCCAAATATATGCAATTCAGAACTTATATTGTAATATCTCCAAATATTTCCAATTCAGACCTTATCTTTACCGAAAATATTATAATATCTCCATATATTTGCAATTAAGAACTTATATTCACAGGAAATATTGTAATATCTCCAAATATTTGCAATTCAAAACTTATACTTACAGGGGATATTATAATATCTCTAAATATTTGTAATTAAAGCTTATATATCTTTACAGGAAATATTGTAAAATCTACAAATATTTGCAATTAAGAACTTATATTTACAGGAATATTGTAATATCTCCATTAAATATATCTAATTCAGAACTTATATTCACAGGAAATATTGTAATATCTATAAAAAAATTTGCAATTCAGAACTTATCTTCACAGGAAATATTCTAATATCTCCAAATATTCGCAATTCAGAACTTATATTTACAGGGGATATTATAATATCTCCAAATATTTATTTGATTTATTTGTTTGGTTGGGGTTATACGCCGTACCTAAGGTTATTTCACTTATATGGCGGCGTGCCAGCCCAATGGGTGAAGGAAACCACCCCCCAAGCCACTGGCAACAAACAATGACAAGATACAAGACAATCACAGGACATAACAGGACGTCACAACAGCTTCTTGTTGCCC
>JAUELC010298469.1:0-22989 GCA_031471745.1 Cryptochiton stelleri
TTTCTTAATCCGAGGATAATAGCCATTTATTTATAGTCAACTTTATCAAAAGTTGTCTATTCTTTTAACGAACTTATACTTAGGCCTATACGATTCTACGTTGCATGCTATCTTTACTTATCACCGGAGGAACATTAATTTTCCAACAGAGCAAAACTCTTCACATTTTATGGTTTGTGTTACTGTGGCTATTTACGGCGTTAAACACCAATCAATCAATCCATACAATACGTGTATACTCCGTCATCGATCAGCCTACACGACCGGCTTCATTAACCAATATGTCATGACTTGCGTATTCAGTTACTGACCAACCTTGAACATTCCCACTATTCACCATAACATAACCACTTGATTATCCCGTTACCGAGCAGCTTTAACCGCTACCTCAATGTTAACTTCGATTATTTGTCAATGAGCAATGAGCCATCTAAATTTAGAGTTATAGAAAAGTCGAGATTTTTTGCATTTATCTCATTTAACGTTCAGTTTCCTACCAATTTGAAACACAATACAAGTTATATGAGTGAAATACCCTTAAGTACACCAGAAATCAAATGCAAAATATGACAATTTGATCTGTGTTTGGAATTGTCGTTGAATTTATAGATATAACACCCTTTTGTATTATGGTAAAGTATAACTTACATTCACGTAGACATACACAACCCAAACAATGGTATATACTCAGTTGGTTATAAGGTTGGCTGTGTCGGTGTGGAATCACCAATTGCTTGTAACATAACTAATTAGTCAGACAGTTGTTAATAAATGAATTTCCTACGTGAAGCCAATGCATCATCAGGTTGTATCCCGTTCCCGGACAGCCCTGAGCACAGCTACATTCCCCATTGATTCGGCTTTTGGAATCTGTAGTTCACCCACCGACTCGCTTTCGCCACCGTCCAGAACAATCGTTACATGTTCCTTGTCTGGGATATGTGGGAGCCGCGGTTTATGGATTCGGATTCAAACGGCATGTCCTATGTATGTTAACTCCCTTATTCAGATCCATATAGAGCCTGCACTTGTATATCATAATACATTATATATTGTCTCCGTTTTGGGCAAACTTTACAGAATCCAACATAAACAGACTCTTTGCCTCTAGCTAGGTTTTCAATTAGAATGGTTCACCAGCAGGCCTACACCCGATGCAATTTAAAAACAGTCCACATTAATGGCTGGTTAATTCTTTAATATAGAATATACCCTGGTTTATGTGGTACACAAAACAACTCCGTTGATGATGATTTAATAATAAAGGAACTAAATATGGACGGATTTTGAATGAACTCCATTTTCACACGTCCTTCATTTTTGTACTGATGTGTTTACATTTAGGTGAAGGTTAAACAAGCTGTGTTCAATTGTTGACCGTCGACTGAGTTAGACTAGATAACCTTGCTATGTGGTTGATGAAACCTCGACCGATATGGTTGGACACACATATATACTTCTAGGTACATGTTTACTTCCCTTTACATGCTACTGTATATGTGTTGAAGTTTGAACGCTGATTGTATAAGCCAAACTTCTAAATAGTGTTCTTATATTAGGAGTAAAATGCAGGAACATGTTTATATTTTGTATAAATTTAACGCGTCTGTTTGCATATATTGACTCGTGTTTTCATCTTTATATATTTTGTTTTCGGCCCACAGTACCAACGCACCGATTGAGCTACTGATGCCCCAACAAAGAATACAATCCAAATTATGTTACAATTACGGACTACCAACCTTATACATCTGTAGTAAAGGATAAATCAAGGTTCGCGCTGTTGTCTCGGAGCCTAAACAGACCATAAGACATATCATATTGTATTTAAACGGTACTTGAAAATGTGTATTGAAATTTTTGAAATATTCCGCGATGTATCACCAACGTAGTAACATTACTGAGCGAGATTAGTCAGACGCCTGTTCGTCTTTCTCTTTTCTTTTATTGTTGTCCTGTAGCGGCCTATCAAGACGTCGCAGACTCTATAATGAATCCCGGGCATACTTTCCAATAGTAGTAAGCTGGGGTATTCATAGTGTTCCACGTGAATTCTTACTCTTCAGTGAACTTAAATGGAAGTATGAAGGCGTAAGAAATATCCGATGTGATATAGGCTAGGCTATTGCTACATAAAAATTGACTATCGCGCGATTAATTGTCGTCGAGCAGGTTCCATAGAGATCGTCTAGGGGAGAAATTAACAAAACCAAGATAATCAATAACGAGTCAACCTTCTACAATATTCATCCGCTATAGTCGAGGTTTCTCGGTGCTGAGACAACTGTAATAACAAATGGACGTGTATTTAGTGTGGCTGTTGATACTTCATCAAGATAAAAGACGCCGTATGGAGAATGTCATCACGTCACTTTAGACGTCTTCAGTCATATTTCACGGTTACACGGCCATCACATTGGTGAACTAGAATGATCCTGTTGTGATAGGATCACATCTGGCTCATTTTAATTCACCAATCACACGACAGTTTGTGATATCACGGCACTTTTGATCACCCTCCCAGATCAGTGCATGCCAGTATCGTGCAAACATTGGCACAGTGCCAGTCACCTCCAGCAAGTGACGTTACGATGCAAACGTCACTGCAGTTTAAGAACGCCATCTGTAGGTGAATTATCACACACCTGCGACAATCGAGAAAAAAAAAACAGTAGAAAAATGGGATGTTATAGCCAGTCCTGGCTAGTTATATGACACCAAAGGACCCGTGTTTGAATCCCGTTGGAGGCAAGCAAGTTTTTCTCTCGGCATTTTATAGAAATCTATAAATAAGACAGGGAATGTAACTCTGATTGTATTTCGACTTACAGGCTCAACTTTACAGCGAAATGAAATCTGAATAAATACAAATTACCAACAAAAGGCACACTTTCAGAAAATTAATATCCATTTCCATGATAAATCTTCGCAACTCATCGAGCCTGTCTAATAAACAAGAAATGGTTTACTTTGGTATTAAATGTTCTCTAACAAAAAGCACGACATTTTCAAATATTAACACTGAACTATAATTTGAACATAGAGATAGGTACGTGTGGCCATCAACCATTGTTCATTCTTGTTTTCTACTGCTGGTAATGTTAAAAAGCTGTAACGAAATATGATTTAGTATATATGATTCAATTACATTGTAATGCAGACGTTACGAATAACCGCTAATGGGCTAACTATTATGACGTTAAATTTGGGTTCGTGTTTTCTAAGACTAAATCTGATACCAAACCAAGTCACTTCCTGTTTATGAGACACTCCGAAGCAGTTACGAAGATTTCGCATGAAAATGGATATACAAGGGCTGTAATGGAATAATTCTGAATGATTAAGTGTGTTCAAATATATGTAGTATCTCAAGCTGTTTTTTCTTTAACACAAGCTTTTTATGGCTAAATTTTATATTTATGGTGTTAATTTAATCATCAGTGGTAATGCGTGTTTGCTGGGTTTTACGTCAATCTTTTGGGAGCTCGAGATCTGTATCGCATTACAGGAAATTTGATAGTCCAATTATCGTGCGCTGCTAGTCAGAATGATTGCCTGCAAATGTACTTCTGTTGTCATCTTATATATGGTATCATATAACTGGTTGGTCGCCGTCTATCATCAGCATACAGTTGGGCGGAACACTCGAATCGCCAGTGGACGTTTAGTGACTTGGCAGCATAAGAATGGAAAGACTGAACATTTCAATATGACAGGATGTTACAAGTCAGTGGCTTGTGACATGTTGGCTATCTTGCTTGGGGCTTTTGTCCGGTTTCCGCTATCAATATGACACCGCTGTGTGGGTACCTCGTACGGCATCATTGGACCGTGTACGCAGCAGGAATCGAATGTAGAAAGTGGAGCTCTTCATTTATAAAAAAATATATATATATAGACTCAGATAACCTTTTAATAACGATGGATGCAAAACTACTGTTATCCGTTTTATTTTCTGATGTATTACATTTTTAAGTTTTATACAATGAATCTATTGATATAAATATACTTCACTATACTAGCGTGGTCCTAACGATCTTAACAAGCTCATATATTTCAGAGTATTTCTGATTGATTGCTATACAATGAAATAAGGCTAAGCCGTACAGACGCCATTCACTGATAGAACAATTGCAGCAGTCAAGCGAACGTAGTATCCGGATGAATATGGCATTCATAGAGCTACACACACACCTGTTTCTCTGGAAACAATACCGATATGCAGTGAGCTGCATGCTGGGTTATTAACCCCTCTACTTCCTCTATTACCTATATGAATATGGATCTGGTAAAGTGAAGAGAAAGCGATCGATTACACAGCCTCAGTTAGTGAACCAACTCCAATTAAACTGAGTCCGTCTTACCATTGCGACCAGCAGATAGGATGGACTTTCTTTGTATAGCGACTAATGTACGAATTTATAGACCGTCCAGGAATAACTACAACCGAAAGTTCAATAATTGCCCAGTGAGAAGTTTGCCATTCCATCCACGCGTAACAATATTCTCCTACTCGTCGGGATGGTAAATTGGGACAGGGCTTTCAACTAGTAATGATTGTTATTATGGTCACTTAAACACGTTAATAAAGAGTAAAGGGAGTGTGTTTCCAATAAGGCTGTTAGTGAAATACACATATATGTCATGTCCCTGTTGACAACTGTTTGTGTTCATCGGTATAAGCCTGAATGCTATTTATTCTGAGCAGCAATATTTTACAGGAACGACGAAAAGTGAACAATTTAATGCAGCCAAAGTTGTGTTAACGGGCTCCTCACCCGGAGCAAAATGCTACACAAAATCCAGCTAGTTGTTAACATTAACAACACCATTAAGCCGTTGCGTGCTAGTCGTCACCTACGATATCTAAACTAGTAATTTACCGAAGAAGGATCTGACTGAAAATTCCAGAAAAAAAACAGGACATTTTGACAACTGTGTATAGTTGACTACTGGATAGCACAAAGTATAAGGCGAATTCCTTAATCTTAGCCCAACACACCTCTTATCTCAACCCGTATCAGAGATTGGAAATCGGTATGCCGTTTATGTCGGCCTCTCAATATATATACATGATTTTCTTTGTTTTTTTTTAGATACACTAGACATAATATTCAGTCTTTTATCTATCTACATTTTTTCTTTTCTGATGGTTTTCGATTTGTTTTGCAAAGGGAGATAACTTTAACATGGTTGGTCGGTTGAAAGATTCGAAAAACCTTGAATGTAAACAGAAGGAAAGAAAGTAGGAGGTAGGTAATTGTTTCGTGTGTATAAAAAAAATCTAAGAAAAATCATATTTATATATGGAGATGCCGGCATTAGCGGCATATCGATTTCCATCCTCTGACACGGGTTGATATACATGTAGGTGTAGGGCTAAGACGAAGGAACTAGTCATATGTCTTGTGCTAATTACTGGCAGACTAAACATTGGCAATCGAGTATATATATATGTATATTTGTTTTTGTGTGGAAGTGGGGGTTGCGCATTAAAACCTTTAACATACCTTCTTATAAATAGATGAAGCACCTTGGTCCGTCATCTAGAGGCCCATGCATGTTAAGACTCATTTCAGTAGAATGTTGGAGAATTTATGTTTATTTATTTAGGGATTTGGAACAATCTTTCTCGCCTATCTTCTATAACCCCGTTCAACTCGACAATGTGTACAGAATGGCGTTCTGGCCCTTTTTATTTATTCTATTGAACAATCGGAAATGGGGCGATAGAATCACTAGTAAATTTGTTTTACTAGCTTTAAACGGGATAATTAAACTTCTAACCAGCAAGGTAATTCAATGTAAATTGATTTTGATGATACTATAAAGAGTACAGTTAAGCTGCGTTAGTTTACTTATAAATTGTGGTAATTATCCAATGCAGTAATTAGCATAGATTACTTTTCTGCTGTGGACTCTCCTCAGATACTGGCTTTGTATAAAGTACGTTCACACGTAAAATTAAATATATTTACTTTGAACCGTTGCTAGCTAGGGAAAGCGTTCATTTGTGTTTAGTTTTACGTTAACAAGTTATGGCAATGGTTACATGGTGAGAACATACAGCAGATTGCTAACGTAATGTCCTAAGTGTCTTCTAGTTATAGCATCTATATCAAACATAATCTGATTTACACCACAATGTGATTTAATTTATAATTAAATACGGAGATACTTATATACGGGGTTTACATTAACACCTAATCGTTGTTGCAGGGAACGAACGACTTTACGAGCAGGCAGACATATTTATTTGTGACAAAGATACAAAAAACAATAAAACCAACCATCGTCGTGTCAAAGAACATATATTCTTCAATTTCACTAACTGGTCAATCAACTGAGATAAGTAATGCAGTAAAGTTCCTCCACGAAGACACAAATGGGTAAACTCACTTGTCCAAATTAACATCTCCACTATTATATTTATGGCGTTAACACCAGGAGCTGTTTCCATTAGCTGAGTGGTCACTCAGATGTACATGGTATTTGGTCAAGTTTTCTGATTTCAGGCGGCAGACCAGATCTAATTGTAACATTTGGAAAATAACCAAGATTCTGCTAGAGGACTGGTTTTCAATCCAAAGGGCATCGAGATGTTCAGACGATTGTGTGTTTATAGCTCACAGAGAGCTTGGGGCGACCTCTTATTTGTGCATGTCAAGTTCATCAATATACTGGTGGGCTATTATATTCAAGTATATTCTACTGTCAATGAAACTGGCCTGAAGAAATAAATTACACAGACTAATCTGTGTTTGTCACTGGCTATAGGCAACTATCTTATTGTCATATATATATTTTAAATTAAGTGTGATAGACAAATAATAGCGGGTATGTGTTATCACACCAAGTAAATGTGTAACAACAAATTATTTCTCACGAACAATCTTACATATTGAAAATAACGTTTAAATTGCTTTAAAATTAGATGGTTTTCGCCAACGGCTATCTTGGGATGTTGTTTTATCAATTTCATCTTCGATTGTGGGCCATCTGCGTTATAGATCTCCATTTATTGGTCTTCGGGTAAATTATAGACCAGATAGTTACTTAGAATGCCGCAGGAAATATAAGGAAAGCGGAAATTTTGCGAAATGTCACCAAATTGAAGGTAACGCTCATATCGCATGAAATGATATACAATGACTACCGATATACGTCATACAAATGATGATTGCGGTTATCACGAAAGCGAAAGTAACAATTTCCTCCAAATCTCATAGCTGGGTTGTCATATATGATAAAAGGGTATTCGTTTATGTTAATAAACATTTGCAATATGTACATGTAGTGTTAAGGGTTTAATACGCTTTAATCGGAAGAAAACAAAAAGATCTTAACAAGGAAGGTAACACAACAATCATTCAGATGCTGGCGAAAATATGCGTTAATCACAATTATTTTAACGTCATGTTTGGTTACACGCCTTGTTTTTGCACACCCAAAAACAAAATCCATGTATAAGACTGCTTTATTCTGTGAGCATTTATTGACGGCACCCACGTATAACGTATGCCGGTTAAATAACATCAGAGCAATCAATCACTGGGGCGCCCTGTGTATTCAACAGAATCAGGCAGCTGATGCCACCAGATTGTGTCAGTGATTAGACTAACGGCGATTCAATGGAGTACTGTTTCGGCGTTACCTCGCAGGACAGCACTAACATGACTGTTGGTGAGCATATAGCTATGGTATTATTGCCTGTTGCATTGTGAACATACGCGCTAAATTGTCGGTATAACAGCAGTCTAACAGCTGTTCTTAAATTCAAAAATGACACGTCTAAATAGAAAACACACTGCACTCTTTATAAATAATTGTTGCAGTTTAATATATATAAGTGCCGGTCAAGTGCATGAGATTTCGCAGCAAATCGGTCATTTGTAAGTTACAACATACTGAATACCACCGCATTTTATTTGACGGAGCTGCACTTTAATATGATACAAAGTAAACACATAATGTAGGTACACCAACAAAACCACAATACCAAACTAAGATGGAATCAGCATACTAATGGCAAATTCTGCATTAATATTTTACGATAATAGACAAGCGTTATGCAATTCTATATTGATCCCCAGGTATTTCTTCGCATTTGTCTCAGCTATATATTGATATATGTTTAAAAGTCAATACGCATAAAATGTTGACTTACAGATGAAAATATATTTGCATATTACTGATTATATTAAAATATGCTTTGCTTGTTGATTTTAGTTTACATTGTGTTTCGTTTTGGCTAGATTAATCGCTCAATTTCTTGCCATTATATGAGCAATCTCCCAGCTGTTATCTATTTTAGGACTATCATTCATATCTCCATAATAAGCCCATTCCTTCATTGAACTATGCTACCATTCCATCTCTAGCATTTTCAGCGTCCCTTTCATAGGACGCATTGAAAGAAAAAGTGCCTGTTAACAAAAATCAGGCTTAGCTCAACGATCTTTCAATTGACAGGTTTCTACGAATGCTCAGATTAGCCCATATTATGCACATGCGCAGTGTTTGAGATGTGAGTTACGGAGAAGCATTGGAAGGGGAATATGATAAAAGCCCCCAGCGGAATCCAACAGAGATACAGGCGGCACTGCAAGTGAGCAGGTGAATCTCCATTCTGTTCCACGGTCGTCAGACCTTTTAAGTTGGAATTAATTGTATCAGTTGAAAATGTAGAGAATAGGAGAATAATCATACCGATTGATGGACAGCAAATTTCAGATTTTCTATTACCTATTTTCATTGACATAAGGAGATGTTTATTTAAACGATCAATCTGACCATAACAGCAACCCTCGTCGATGTGGCTATACTCAGAGAAAGGAGAGGGACTTCACCGGCAGCAAGATTCAGCAAGCCGGCCTTTCAGAAAGCCCACTTAAGAGAACCCTTAACTCGTAAGATGCGCTTGTTACATTAACGAGCTATTACCAACAAGGATATATTCGCTGAATTGATCAGATATTTATTTATTGTACCTGGCTGTAAGTATAGCTTTTCATTTACAAAATCTATTAGATACTCTTTCCTCATCAAAACAGAAGGACAGTTTGTAAATTGTTCATCGTCGATGCAACAGTCGTGTTTTTATGAACTCTTATAATTGTACTTGGAGACCGACAGATGTCGTAAATAACAAAAACATTACAAGTAAAACATGCTTCTTCCTTACCTTAAGTTAATGAAATATTGTTGAATTCTGTGCAGATACCCCAAAATGTTAAAATTAAAATACCGTATAACTCCTAGTGATACCTGTATATGATTAAAATCGATGGCTTATTAAATGTAGATCACGTAGTGGTTTATAACAGGTTTCCTCCCATATGTCTTTCAAACACTAGCAATGCAAATTATTCATATAATTGGAATACGAATGATTACGACGCTGAACACTAATTTAACGCAGTATTTAAATGTAACAATTTTGCGGTGTTTTAGCTAGTACACTTCAAACATGTTTAACGAACGTTTCGAATTGATGAAATGGTGGACATTAAAATAACCGAAGACATATAATAGTAGATGCAAGCATAAACTGTATTAATAGTTCTTGTGTTAACTGTGCATAACTTGTTAGTAAAGATATATTTCGATTGGTAGACTCATTTCGTTTTCGTTTCAGGGTGGACAGTCCAATCGTGACGTCGCTGCAGAATTTCAAAGGCACGCCTCAGTTAATGTCACATGACAGACCTGAGTCGTATCGTCCAGTTGGTAATGTGGTGACAAGGAAGGCTTTCTTTCGTTCTCCTGCTTCATCAACTCCATTCAATTTGAATAAACAACAGGGCACCTTTAACGACAGGAGCAGGCTCTTAAAGAACGCCTGCAAGCGCTTTGGAAGCAGACGGTATATCGACTTGCCATCGAGCCGGTGTCTAACGCTGAGAACCTAGCTTTGCCGATGTATTCGTGGATACCATTGGACCTAACTGAGCAGAACAATCTTACGACAACCGCACTATCGCTGATGCGTTATAATACCTTGCAAATCTATAGGCTCAAATGAGCCCGGGGCTACAATGAGACAAGGCTAGAACAACTCCTCCACAGAGAGTTATTGTTACCGTGCTACCAGGAAACATGTGAAAATTCAGTTAAAGCTTGTTATACGTAATAGGAAATTTGGAGTCCACAACTCATTAATAGCACAAAACAGTCGTGACAATTTCTGGAATTGGACAAATTGAATATCCCAGATGGATAATAAGACGTGTCCCGCGAACAGTACAGACTGTGATGAAGAGAACGGTGATTATTTGCATATCATGCCATATATTTTAGCGGCTTGTTATGCTATTACCTGTGTAGTTGGTCTCCTCGGAAATAGTCTTGTTATTTATGTGGTGCTCTGCTTTGCTAAAATGAAAACCGTCACGAACATGTACATTTTGAATCTGGCGATTGCCGATGTGGTTTTTCTCATCGGCTTACCCTTTTTAATAGCAACTACGCTTTTGGGGTATTGGACATTTGGATTCGCAATGTGTAAGATATTTTTTGTGTTTTACTCAATCAATTGGTTCACGGCAATGTTTATGATAACAGTGATGGGCGCTGACCGTTACCTTGCCGTGTGCTATCCAGTGAAGTCAGTTAAATATCGCACTCCAAATGTATCCAGAATCGTCTGCTTTTGTGTTTGGTCCTTATCATTTCTGGTGATGTTACCAATTATGCTTTACTCAACCACTATCCCTAATAAGAAAAATGGTGAACATGAAACATGTACTATCGAATGGCCCAAAAACCAAGGTATTCAGAACGACCAAGCGTTCACATGGTACTCTCTTCTCCTGGCATTCGTCATACCTGTAGCTCTCATATCAGTGTTTTATATCCTCGTCGTTCTTCGCCTTCGAACCGTTGGTCCCGCGAAGAGATCTAAAGAGAAAAAAAGGACCCACCGCAAGGTCACACGAATGGTCTTTACGGTTATTGCAGTGTATGTGGTGACCTGGTTGCCGTACTGGATATTTCAGGTAAATTTGACTCTTCGTCCAAGTGATGAAATCCCACCATGGATGCTCTATATGTTTAATGGTTTTACAGCATTAAGCTACGCCAACAGTATGCTTAATCCTTTCCTATATGCTTTCCTCAGTGATAATTTCAGGAAAAGTTTTATGAAGGCCTTTAAATGCGCATCGTCATCTGATGCGAACAGAACTTTATACGCGGAGACCAGCATGTTTCCAAGGAGCAGTCACCAGAACAACAAATGTTGTCCGCAGGAGAGCACTAACATTACGGAAAGTTTTGAGTTCACTACCAATACAAACACTACAGTAGTAAGATATGATCACGAAAATAACGACCCTTCGTCTGCCCTTTGTAATAACGAAGATTGTGATGAAAATGGAGCGGTTGAATACTCAGATGAAGAGGCTGTATAATTTGCCTGTCTGATAAAATGACTAGGAAATAGAATTAATCGAAGAGATAAACCTAATATGGAATATTGTGCAAAGCGGGCGAGTTAACAGATGTACCTGCCCCAAAGGTTTAGCTGTTTGGCATATTAAGTGTCTCTCATTATAATATGTCGGTGTCCGTTGTTAACACGTTGTGGAGATACAGTTTTTAATGAGGTATGTGGCGATGTCGACAGTTGTACGATTATACGGTTTTCATGATTCACGGATGAATCAATTTCTTAATGGTCGTCTATGACATCACGACTGTAATGGCAGTTGATAATCGCTGTCAAGCAAGGGGTATTGGACATTTGGATTCGCAGGACTTAATCCTGCATTTTGAGAAGAGGTGAATGTCTGGGAAAATCCTTTCCTTCGTTCAACTGACCGCTACCTTGTTACGCTTACCATTATTGTTCAAGTTGATACAACCATGATTATTATTCCCATCTAGTTTATTGTATGGTGTCGAAACGCGAAAAAAAACCCCGTTTATAGTAAGTACAGTTGACTGTCCTTTAACTACAATTTATACAAGAAGGATTTTTTGTGTTTTATATAAAATTATTAAGGGGTGTTTTAAACACCCTTTTCGAAGTTCACAATGCGGGATAAATAGGAAAGTGATGTGTGATTGCGTGAGTATGCATGTGCAGTCTATCTTTACTATTTTGCGTGCGAATGTCAATCACCTTGGACATGTTGTTTAGTAAAATGTATCATAACATGTAGGTTGTATAATGGTTAAATTTGTTTTTTGTCAAATGTTCTATAATATTTATGGTGTATTATATTAGAAGTTGTTAATCACTACTCGATATCACGTAGTTAGAACAGTCACATCACGTTGTAGAGAAAATGCTTGGAATTTATTACTGAACTGATTTCGTTGCTTCTTTATATAACAATAACTGTTGGTAGAATTTTTTTAAGATATGGACTACGGCCAATCACTGCTCATCGCGGCTGTAATTAACACGTGACATAGTGTGACCACCTGGTCTGCCTCCCAGCTGTTAGTCACGTGTTTTTTTCTTCTGACTTTTCTCCTTGGTACATGTACCTGTGACTAGACCATACACCAATTCATTATAAACTAATGTTCGTTAATGTGTCAAAAAGTCTATATTTTATGTAGATTGTTATTTTTGGTGTAAATAAAATTAACAGTGATTTGTCAAGCTCCATGTCGGGTTGTCAGACTTTGTCAGTATTATGCTGAAATGCTAATCATAAATCAACAATCAATATAATGGCACTGTTCTACCCGCTGGTGGCGTTGAAGTTATCAGCGACTATATGCATGTAGTTGGCTAAAGTTGCCTTCGAAATTAAATTAACAGCTGAGGTAAATTATATTTCCTCATGCATAATTTCACTAAAACACGTTTCATAGTCATATTAGGGGACATCGGATTTCTAATGCTAATATACAGAGCTCCAATAACTCATAGCGCATTTATACCTTGTACAGCAAAACACGTCAACGCACGTAACCGGGAGATTTACTTTGCCGACATACATACAACACATATTAACATTATGTCAATACGATTACGAATTAAACATTCATTTTCTTTTTAATTGAACATGCAGTACCGTTACAAACGATCCCTTTAGTTTCCCGACTAAAATGCGTTGGCACAACAGTATGATAGTGCTATTAATATCTGCAACCGAAACTCATCCAAGTTATACTTTCGTTATTTGCAGCATTATCTTTGAAATCTATTTAAAGCAACTTGGAACAAGCTTCATATAAAAAGCCAATAGATGCGTTAGGACCATTTTGTCTATAGCATTATATAATATCGTAATTATTAAAAATGCTGCCTAGAGATCATTACACGTTGTCAAGACAGTCGTGTGTTGGTAAGAGGTGAATCGAGCATTCATGAGCAAGTCGCTGGAAGTTATTAGTGTTAGCATTGATAATGCGAATGTCCGTTCGATAATAATTTATTATTACGACGGCAAAGACGCCACCGGTCAAATTCAAATGACAGACAGATGTACCGCTGAATAATGTTGGCGGTAAAACCCATGATGACAGAAGACAATCACGGCTAAAGAACAGTTCACGTAGCACACGGTCATCTTCGCGAGCCAAGCTTAAAGCATGGGTGTATTAACTTTGGCACATAAGACACCTTTATCATGTTATGGACATCCAGTGTTATATCGAATGGTGTCTCTACACGTGTATAGGTGTAGAGATACCATGTGTTCGGATGATGCACACGCTGAAATGACCTTAAAATCACGGCTAAAGAACAGTTCACGTAGCACACGCTCATCTTCGCGAGCTAAGCTTTAAACATGGGTGTATTAACCTTGGCACATAAGACACCTTTATCGTGTTATCTGTTTCAACTAAGGGCACATAATCTAGTCCAACGCGGGTTAATGAAAATAAACCGTTCATCTGTACGACTGGAGTTGAAAAATAATGTGGGAAAGAAGCACTCACGATCTCATAGCAAAACTGTGCATTACATCTAAAATCTTCTTAAGAAACGATTGCCCAGAAAAAAACACCGCAGTTTACAGAAAGTTTTACTGTGACATATCGCAAACTAGAAACACGCTTTGCCATTTTGAACAGCTATCAAAACAAATACACGTAACTGCTGAAGAGTCGTTCATTGGGCATTGACGGGTATTAGTAGCTAATCGAAATCGAGCATAAGAAATTGGGTCATAACATGGATATTCAGTGTAATATCGCATGGTGTCTACACGTGTATAGGTGTAGAGATACCATGTGTTCGGATGATGCACACGCTGAAATGAAAGGTGGTAATTATAGGGTTACAGCTCACGACAGTCATAAGTCATCTTCCCGGAACGAGGCTGATGTCGCCATAATGCGTGTAATCACCATTGCCATATTTACCTCGTTTCAGCAGTCAGACAGAGATCAATGTGAAATAACAAAAACGAATAGACCAATCAAGATACATGTATCGCCGCAGTCAGAATACCATGATAAATAGCACAGAAAGACATCCTATGCTTATTCTTGATTGTCTGCTATAGCTGTGATATTAAATTGCTGCCCCACTTCATTAAATAAAACTTCCATGAGACTTCTACATCTTCTTTCGCTGTGTTGGTTATGTGCACATGGATATGGCACCATCACTAGTCTGCGACAGTTGTCCTACTGATAGCTCATAAGTTTTATAATGGTACTAACCCCGACACTATTAGTGACAAAAATCGATATTTTCCTTCTGCTGTAATTACTAAGATAAAGTATAATTGCGTGCTGATTAATGCCATGTTATGGAAGCACAGGTTACGTATATTATCATCTTTATTATCAGCTCTATTATACATTCCACAACAACAATAACACGTTATAAAACCCATGATGACAACATAGCAGAATTTAAGGACAACCAATGCATGGTAATAATGCGTCAAAGAAGATCTATCAGCTCCATTTTGTTAAATTATTTATGTTGTAGGCTGGCCAAAGATTTGATTACCCCCTTGTTACTAGTGATCAAATCCCACATGCGCTTCAGAATATGGTGGAGGTCGCATGTAGTTCGTGCTATTATCGCTATGGTAGCTTTTACGCCAACACATCTTGATGTCTTACATATCCAACACAGCGTTTTCAGCTTCTATATTAACGAGTTACATATGATAGATTGAGGATCGGCTATCGAGTCATTATTACGTTCCTCGATATCTATCAATACAAAAAAGTTAAAAGGTAATAATTGATATAACATAGACGTGTTAGTATAACAAACAGTTTTAAAAAATGTTTATTGCTGCGGTGACATTGTAGTACACTATTCGTATATAATATTTGAGAAAATTGCATAAACCATTTTGACAAACATGTTTGTCTGAATAACAGATGGTAAGTATAAAGTTTGTTGGAGTTCTACTATGTTTTCAGTATTTCAACAATACTAATAACGCACGCATTACAGTGTTAGAATGTGTTAATTACGTACAGATAAAATGCGACAAGTTGTATGTTTTCCATTTATGATGTTGCACATATGCCGTGCCGAACTTCGAAACCTACAGCAAGCGTGGCTTTCCAGTTTTCATCCATATATTCTTCGCGCAAATCGGGTATTTCCGCTATCCTATTTAAATCGTCACAGATCGTTTTGCCGCAATTCACCAGAGCTAGTGGGTTTAAGTAGGTATATACTAGATCCAGATATCCGTCATGTGCTATATTGCACTAACGATACAGCCTACCATCCTAGTAGGATGCGATTTTATTTGACAAATACTACCAAACCAAGCCTTCTCGAACATAACATCACTGGGGACAAGTCTGTGTGTAAATAAATATTCTATTTCAAATTCCTGATCCACAGTGGGAAGCAAGTTTGGATTAAACGGATGTAAAGCAATGCATGAAGGTAAAGGACTCAAAATTGTATGGAATTGTCCTTCTATGTTGCTGTCGATCGTGAGTTTTTTTTCTTTGATTACAATTGACAAGTGGTGGGGTTGATTTTCAGTCTGAATTAGTCCAGTACTACAAGATTGTTTTCTGTTCGCTGACTCGAGTTTTTCATACAGCTTGAAGGCAGGTCTGTTTCTACTCGATAGATGATTGGATTTTAGCCTCTAACACTGCCGAATAGACTACTCTATCATTCGCTGTGATTTCGCATTGAAGCCCGGTCTTAATACATGGAATTTCAGACGCTAATCCTTCTGAACTTCAGCTTTTTCGTGATGAAACAAGCCAGACAAAGAGGACTAAAAGAGGTCGTTGGGCTAATGCAACGCGCTAATATTTGTGCTTCCTATCTCGAATGGCTAAATGCTCCTCGTTGGCTTGAGACAGTGGAGTGGCTCTCTTAGAAAAAAAGTGTTCGTTCAAAGGTAATCGAAATTGAAGGAGCTATACAGTGGAAATTTGGCAGAAGACAGTAATGCTGGTAATTTGAAGGGTAAATGGGAGGGACAGTGGCTCCTTATATCTATCGATTTCTCTTTGACAAGGTCGATTTCCCTGGTTTGTCTCTACCATACGTCGATTTACCATATCTTGTGGCGAGCACCTTTTCAATCAGCCTGTCGGCCTCGACCCAAATCACCGACAAACGAATTGGGGATAATTTAGGGGCTATTGACAGTTCACAGAATCCGTTGGAACGCTATTAATTCCAACCCCTTATTATGTGAGCTGTCTTGATCAAACTATCTGCACCAATGTCTGACTTTTATGGCACAAAGTCTTTCCTGTGTATCTGAAGACTGACAGTGATGACAAATATATCACCACGAATCAGACGATAATTAATTACATGCACAGACATAGCCACATATAAGCTAATGAAATGTTCATATGTAAATGAACACTACACATTGTTAAGCGGATGCATGGATATTCATGTGTCACTCCTGCAAATGACACGTGGTTAGTGTTTTCATTTGAGAAAGAACTTGTTTATGCACACATGTATGCATGTATTACAATTTCTCGTTTACTAGTATTATGATTGCGACGTTTCTGTATAGTTACTAACGCTGGCCTAACTTATTTGGTTAAATAATTAAACAATATGAAATAACGATTCAGTGGTATAAAATACTACTTTGAAGAAAAATTGAATCAATGTTGCCATAACGTAACATAAAAGGTACATGGAAAATACTGGGCGAGCTTCTTTGGATAAACATAAATAACAAAACAGCGAATGTTAATGATGAACTAGCAATGATGTCGCAAATGGTTTAAATTTCTATTTTTCGACCGTTGCTTCTAATATGGATGAACAAATACCACTTGTGTCACCAAGTTTTCTCGATTTTATGGGCAATTAGACCTCGCTCGAATTTCGATATAATAACGTTATATAGTTAATAGTACCAGTAAACGTCTTAAAACATCCTTTCCAGGTAGTGACGGTATAGCCATGTCAGTTAGAAACTAGTCTCAAATATTATTTCCGAACCCCTTTCACAAATAATTAATCTTTCTTTTAATTCTGGTATCATTCCGAATTATTTTAAACAGACTTAAATAACACCCATATTTAAAACCGGAGACGCCTCTAAATACGAAAATTATAGGCCAATCTCTATTTTACCCGGTGTTAGCAAAATTATTGAGAAACTTGCGGCCAATAACGGAATACCATGACGCAAAGAGGATTTTTTTATCTCGATCAATATGGGTTCCGCTCAAATCACTCAACATTTCATACAGCCAGCTCTCTTTATAATCATCTCACCAGGGCTTACGAAAATAAAGAATCCAGCATCGTCCCATTTTTTGACCTTTCTAAAACATAGCCAGACAAATATAAACAATTGTTTGAGCGTCAATAGGTTAATGTAGAGATAAGTATTGAATGGATTGTTTGAATTATTAAGCCCTTGTCACAGTGTATATGTGGCTTGGGCCTACGTATTTGTATTGCTTCCATTAGCTTTCTGGTGGTGGTGTTGGTGATATTGACTTCGTATAGTTAACTTTAATCCATTCTATTGTATGGGTAAGGTGGGCTTTATGTGATCAGCTTGGGTGGATTTAGACACAATTGGTTTTATTTGGGGTGGAACTTTATTTCAGTGCAGGAAGTCTCACATGTGTCAGACAAATTCATATATTGTTCACAAAAGGTCGTTTTAAGCAATGTTAACAAACAAAGCAGTTGTCATTGATTCGAAAATAAGCAGTGTTGCAGAAACAGTTTGGTATGTAAGGGAAAATACACAAACAAAAGGTACGCACAAGTTACAAATAGTGAATTGACCAACACTAGAGCATACATAAGACCTATTTATTGCGCTTTTTTACGTAATGTAATGAATAACATGTGAATTATATTGTTTATTCAGCTGTATATTGTACACGATTGCTTAAGCCATCACTCGATCTGCTTAAATTCTAGTTCAAAATATTATCGAGGGTTTAAATATAATAAACCGAGACATCGAGTCAACTTAGAATTCCAAGTCATTACTGTATAGTCGTTTTAGTGCTTACTATTGGTAGTCATACAAAATTGTCTTCTGTTGGAGTAGATAACGATAAATTGAGTAATTTCATTTCGATTGACTTCGTTGTTTTATATATAGCACGAGATTTCAATTGGATCATATTGTTTTAACTTTTTTTAAAAAGATAGAAAAAGGTTAATTTATTGTTTAAAATGACAAAAATATTGAAAACGAAATAGCAATATTTGAAAACAAATCAAACAATTGTGTGCATGTGAACTTGGGGCCCGAGGTAATTCATGAATTTGTTGGTCCTTGTCCATATTGAGGAAACAGTTTTTCTTTGGTTACATATCTGGAAAGTCCTGCTGGCATGGATACACTAGCCACTCAACCCTCTCCGTCAAAGTAAACAAATTAAGTAAACTCGGCTCATCTCTCCTCGGGCGATAAACAGACTGACACAAAACTTATACTGAGAGGACGCGAGCAATATGCCTTCAAATATATACTGATCTTGATGGAAGCCAAGCACACGGTCTAATACTGAACAGAGAACAAGCTAACGAGCTTGATGTCGTGTCAAAGATAAGTATCGGCCCGCGAGCAATGCCATATGGTCGGAAGAACTAGACAGTACGAGCCAAAATTCCCGGACAGCCTGTGCGAACCGGATCAGCGGTGTTCTGTCGTGACGTTCCTCTAGCACTATTGATTTTATTCCCAAAGTGGGGAAATTTATCGTTAAGAAAATTAGCAGACCCTTATCTGACTACAGAGCTCAGTGAAATAATGATCCAGCGTTCATCGGGAAGAAGGACAGATGTGCCTCTTGGGAACATTAGTGCTTGCTTTAAACGTAAACCGGAGACACATTAGTTACAAAACTGGGACTAAAGTTTAAAATCTACCCTGTTTTTTTGGCTTTCATTGCTATGCGAGGTCACAATTAAACTGTACTGCGTATTTTACTACGTCAATAAAGAGAACTTGGACGTGGTCATCTATATGCGAAAAATGAACCGGAAATACTGCACATGATTGCAATAAAAGCAACTCTCTTGATCGATGTTATGGAGTGGGGAGATGTTTCCATACTTCCTTGAGTCAACACTTTATACCATATCCTCAAATGAAGTGCTGCACTCAATGTCATGTTCCGCCGTTTTGTTCTAACAGTGCAGACTGTAAGTAGACGGCTTGATATTCTTGAATACAGTCCCTGTTACAGTGAAAGAGTCTGTGGAGTCAAATCTGGCCGCCTTGTACATACCGCAGCTAGTTGGTAACGTGGTTATGTGCAGCTAAATCGAATTCACATCCCTAAGCTAAGTTATTAATGATTGAGAAGGCAGAGCTGACGAAATGTCACCACGACCGCTGGCATTTATAGAAATCCACATAATCCTCCATAAACATACTCTATGGTGGTCTTCCTATTGTCGTAAAAGAAGGTAGACCTTTAAGTACTATAGCTAGCAAAGGTTGATATAAAGCTCACCTCTGTTTCCTCCTGTCTTGTAATACGTTACGGACAGAAGGTCATGTTACATAAAGTACACACAAACTTAAATTTTGTGCTGGAAGTGACACCAGTCACATACATGTATGACGAACTGCCATAACAACTGCGCTGATTACAATGTACATCTCAAGAAATTCTATATGTCGGACATTCATCAAATATATGAGTGAAGTGCATCCAAACATTTCGCGAACAGCATGATGACATTCCCATAGCCATCCGTTGAAACAATGAGAGAGACATAACAATATATTAAAGATTGATACTTTTTGTTATTCAATATTACGCATTAAGCTCTTTGAGATAATTCAACTGTCAATTCCGTAGAAATACGAGGGCCGAATGATAAGTTCCGAACCTCATCTGTAAGTTAAAACAAGGGTCTTACATCGTAAGCATAGATATTCATTGACAATTTATATAGTTCATGTTACCAGCGGCCCTTTTATTTGGTCAACATGCTTCTTACAGATAACAGATCAAAGTAAACCAGGGCAAGTGGTTTTTGGCATAAAATAGACAGGTTGGGTAACAGATAAGTCTGCAGAACAATGGACTACCATCAAAAATTACTCATGATGACTTCATGGTAACACAAGGGGATGATGCTGCTACGGAAAGGTGGGCAGCTGAATTAAAGCGTATCAGACAGAGGTCGTTGAAGATGACCTCGTCCAGGAAGGCTTGTCACTGCCAAAATTATTTGGATGGCATTTAGAAGGCAGCGTTGCTAACAAAAACCGAAAAACAGAATGTTATACTAATGTCCGTCCTTTTTTTTTTTTTTTTTTTTTCACGTTTTGATGTATGGTATCTGGTGCTGAGGATTGGAACAATGATTGATTAACATATATGATATATAAAAAAGTAAATGTTTACGCCACAACGTAGCTGACATATCGCTGAATGTGGCGTAAAACACTGCGTTAAACAATCAATCAATCAATCAATTGATATATATCTGTGACAACATATATCTGTGGTCTTAGACTGCGCAAAATGACCAAACGCATTGTATCAATTTATTAAGTGTCTAGTGAAATGTATGGGCTGTTATGTACCTAAAGTCAATATACAGATTTAACAACGACATGTACGCAGGGCCCGCGCCGTGGCTCAGTGGTTAGCGTGTCTGAGATCTGATCCTCCTTCAATGTTCCGTAAGGGTTCGAGCTTCCCAGTCGATCACAGGTATATGAGGGAGTCACGCGAGGCGAATCCGGCTATAACGGGTGGTGTTTGTTACGAGGTTTCCTCTCGGCTTTCCACCGTATTAAGTAAGGCAGAGTAAGAAGTTGATAATCTGTCGTCATATATGTGAAATAACATTAAGTACGACGTTACTCACCAATCAAACAAACAAACAAACAAACGAACGACATGTAAGCTGCTTAACTGGAGATATTTTAATCTAGTAGACCCACAATCGACAGTTAGAATATTATGACAGAAGCTCCGAATAGATTAATTTCGATATTCAAATATTTCGACTTTATTAAGTCATCATCATAGAAAATAATAATACAATATTTAGACTGATGATGCAAAATAAAGTCGAAATATTGGAGCATCGAAAAGATTCTATCATATTGTGGGATCCTTTGATTTAGCTACAATCATTTCTTGAAGTTGGACGAATAGGCTTTCGCCAGGTCTTAACAACAACATGCTAGGTTTATTTCATCCATCATTAATGACGAAGAAACAAGTATTTTATAAGAAAGACTACTGCGTTGAAATAAACTTCGTCCGCATAGTGTTAAATAATAAAAGACGTATGATGAAGTAAACATAACAGTAACAAAACCGCGTGTTTGTGTGCCAGCTAGTCACATTTTGCCACAGGTAAGTTAACTCGCCAGCTTCGTCTTTGTCATACGTTTGAATAATAAATGTGCTACGCGCAAGTGCAAAAACAAAACGCTTATGATATATACTTTGTTTCGCTCTTACATTTTAAGAGAAAATTTGCCTTTGGGCAGACATGGTTTCGTTATCGTTGTTTTGTAAGACCTGAAGCACAAATTCACGAATGGTTGAATCAATCTTCCATATAAACATTATTTTAAAAGGCGGTTGAACCATATGCCTGTCATCAGCCAGTGCATCTTCACACTTGTTATTGTACATCTTCCAGACAACTTAGTTATTTCCCAGGAGGGTGCATGTACAGGGATCAATTCACACAACCATGCCCAGTTACACCTGGAACACGTTGGTCATTACAATCTGATTTGTCGATGTAATAAATATATCGTGTACCTAATTCGACAGCAATGCCTTATATAGGCATGACACCTTTTTATAAACCCACAAACAGATGCTGTCAATGTTAGGAAATGGAAAGATGTCCAACGCTGTCATTAATTTAGGTATTGAGTACAAATTGCAACAGTCACATCAAAGTGCGTAAGAAAAATAAAATGAAACAACACGCATACGAAATGTATATAGTAATATACCATATCAATGTGACTGATTTGCCGACGGCTCGAAATGTTGCTATAGAATTGCTTCGAATATATATGTATATATAAAAGAAACTAAAGAACATCGAAATCACCAGCCAATGACATGTCGGCCTTGAGATAGCTCAACGCTGCTGCTTCAATTATGAGGTGGCTTAATATCATTTCAAAAATTTATGTTAAAATGTCAAGTTTGTCGTGACCAAGTTCATTGGCCTGAAAATACAGCAAACTGCTTGTATAAACACTGGCTTCAACGTCTAAATATAAACTAAATTTGCGCCAGAGCACATGCCACTCTAATTTCGGCATAGGTACAAATAATGTAACCCTTTACCAAAGATCTCATCTTAACGGCACCAGATTGGTCCCTCCTTGACCGTGGGCTCTCCGATAGAGATTTTAAGATTCAGAAACCAGGTTACATATATGGTTATCGAGATACATTGTCTAGAGCAGATAGATACAGAAGCTGTAATTGGCAAAAAAAAAATGTTTACAGAAAGAAAGAAAAAATTATTACGCGCCACAAGTTACTGGCCACGAGATTATGACCGGTGTTGACAAACTTAGAACAGACTTTAAACAAGTTTCAAACACTAAAAACCGTCCTAATCTCTCCATT
>JAUELC010298470.1:0-15337 GCA_031471745.1 Cryptochiton stelleri
AGAAGATTAAGAGGATATTGCAGAGTGAACTTTGAATACCCTAAATATTGATTGAGTGAGTGGTGCAAGCCATTTTCGTGTCCATCGTTCTCGAGAGCCATAAAATGGTATTCAAATTTCACTGTGCAATATTGTTTTTATTATTTATATCAAGGATAAATTCGTAAATCTTTTTTTCAATTTTCTCGAAACCTGATGTCAAATGACCACCTCTGTGTTTTGCGGTGTTATGAATCGCGTTCGTACGCAACGTCATGATAAAAACGAAACCATCTGACACTGACACATCATCTCCTTTTTTGAAAATGTGAAAACTGGGAGACAAGGGGCTAGGGGGGGGGAATCAAGTAAAATCGTATCTGTTTTGCTGTGTCTCTTCTAACAGAAAAATAAATAATATACAAAACCAGACAAAAAACGAACATTCAGGAAACTTTTATGCTATATATTTTGGTGAGCTTTGTTTCCAATTTATTCATATTGATTGATTGTCTGTGGTCTGACAACTCCTCAAATCGGTTCATTGGCTTTTTATATCAAGATTGTCCGTGTGGTCTTCGTGTACTGTAATATTAGGAGATCACTGAGTCTCGAATAGGTATGCTGTTTTTACTCAGAACTGGAGGAACATTACTTTTCCAACAGAGCAAAACACTTTACATTTTATGGTTTGTGTTAGTGTGGGTATTTACTGATGGAGTACACCGCCAGTACCAGTACATAATTTAAATGAAAACCGGCGTATTCACACAATCACTCAGTACGACCACAACAGTTCGTTATTTCATCAGCCTACCTATCCTAAGGAACTTAGGAGTTAAGACATTAACAGACGCACGTGAACATGTAAAAAAAATGACGACAGGACTGAAATGTGCCCAATATTACCCAAGCTTATCTTTTGATTTGATGATATAGAATAGCCGCTCAGCCGCAAATCATCATGATTTAACATGGAACCAAATGGCTTCTTTGTGTTTCAATCCGATACGAACTGTCCTATTTTACGCTCAGGGACAAAGACTTCTTGCAAATCCCCCAACCAGACACGAAACCGAGTTAGAACAAAAAATGATTTCCAATGTTCAAGAAAATGGCTGTGGAAATTCTTCAAAAGAAAGTGGTGATATAGGGACATATTTCTGGCAATCTGATCATTTCTTCAAAAGATATAAGAAGATTCACTTAATTTAGTTGTTTTCTTCCAATGTTAATAGATCAGATTCTGTCTTCCAATGTTATAGATCAGATACTGTCTGAGTCTGGCAAGAATTTTAACGTTTCCTGACCCTAGATCAAACCGAGAAAACGACAAATTGGCGCATTGACATCAACAAAAAAGCTTCAATATATGATATAAAATGCTACGTTCAAATTAACATGGAACAACTCACCATCCTACTTACATTCTCCACTTGAAAATATCTGTAAACTTCGGTCTCTCGTGAAATGGTTTCAAAATACAAGACAATCACATGGTGTCAGGATACAAGATAATCACAGCTCGCAAAACATGGTGCAATCAGACAGAGACGTGTGTGCAAATTTACAGTGCTAAACAAATCTGCTTCGTGCTGCCCCTACGGCCAGAGAGCCCCAGAGCATCGGAAGCTCTCATCATCTGCCCGCTATGCCATGAGTAATAATTGTTTAAAGTATTATATAAATCCATGGCGAAGTAACGAAATTATAACACAGAACAGACACATGTCAATTTAGTAAAACATTTATTTATGTAAGACATTAGAGGTACATTACCTTGAAGGTCGCGAACTTCTGGAATTATCACGAAACATCCTTTTATACCACGAGTAATAGTTGCGTACGAAACAACACTGGCAGGGAAATTTCACTTCTTAAAGAAATCCTGGTATTCGCCTGCATATAAAAAAGGAATTTAAAAATACCAGTAATCGATACAAAAACTGAACGCTTCTATTTTGAATTATACATATCAATAGCTACCATAGACATTATCAAGTACGATAGTTCAATGGAGTCTGAAAATCCACAGTCAAATACCACTGATATAGTTTAATATGAGAGACAATTGGTGTCAATGAATCGTCGTACTTCTCATTTCTCCATTCAGATCATATTATTTCACTAGACATGTAGGCTTAATTTAAATGGAAAATCGAACAAGTTTTACGAGTTCCAAATGTATTCTGTTGACTGGAGAGTATCAAGAGCTCCTTTAACTATCACATTTATTTGCATCATAAAAAGTCGTGATGTATAAAGTTAGTTGGACTTTCTTTTCTCTATGAAACTTTAGCAAGTGTGAAAGTAAATTACCATGATGATGGGCCAAAGACCGCGTTACTCAACATCCGTAAGTCAGGATTGTTATCGCCTAATACTCCTAAATGCCACAGACTAATGGCGACGTTAAATACTTATGATAGCCACAGAGAATTCTGTCGGCCATTTTAAATGAAACTGTCACTGGATGGTGACAATGTTACTACTCAATCGCTGAAGATATTGGTAGGGCAGCACGGAGATGTCACGTTGTGAAATAGTTTATCACAATTAGGACGTAATATCTAATAATAATGACATTTTATCTCGTAATTAGGACTAATCTACTAACTGGTACTTATTATCTCCTAATTGTGATTCATTGTCCAAAAATTATGAATTATTATTTCTAATTTGATAATAATCCGTCAGAATAAAAATTTGAATGTGGCCGTTTCTCTTCCATAAATTGTAGGAGTAAATACTTTCCATAAATTGGTTAGTTGTAAAGTACTACTACAAAGATAAGACTGATAGCTGTGTGGAATTAACAACGAATAGATTTCTGTGCAGCAGTGACTCGTAGGAGAACGCATTTTCTAATGGTAGATCTCAATAAAAATAGAGTCAGTTTTTGTGCCTCAATCGCGTAAGTGGTTTTATCCATCTGTGTCTGAACACTATTGGTGTTTGGTGAAGTAAAGTGTGAAATAAATGAGTTGAACTGAGTTGAAAGGTGAGAGAAAATCAAACTTAGGAAAAGATTGTGAGAAAGAGACAATAATTTTAAACGGCCTTTGCTTTTTGTTGGGATCTGTACTGTTAGTTTGAGCATTCAGCTATTCAGATCATATTTGACCGGCATCTATATTTATTAGCATAATATAACCATTCCATTTTAATCATTATAAAATTCAATCACGGACAAGTCTTAAATCTCGTCCTGTTTGAAGAGTTTGCGTACACTGATTGAAAGCCTCACACTGTTTTATCTGAAATTTTTGTTTGCACAACTACTTGTACGTAAATTTGTGTAGAAATGGGGCGCTTAGATACTCATTAAGTGGATTGCAAATAACTATCTTGATTCTACATGCTTATTCGTTTAACAAATTAACGCTTAAAAATGGTGTAATTTTCTTACTCACACGTGACAATAAACTTCTGAATGATATATATGTACCTATAGTTAATTTCGCATTAAAGTCTATAAAGGAGAGCAATTCGGAACAGTTTAATTTCCGTTTGAGTAGAGTTAGCACTAAAACTAAAGGTGTTTTTTCTGACTGTATTATAGTATCATGGACTGTCGTAACAGTATAAAATCCGTAAGCATCTAATTTGCAATTTATATTTTAAAAGCGATCTGATCTCTTTATAATATGACAGTAATATGACAACACTTTCTAAGCCATGTAAAACATAAGGAGATCATTTGAGGGTTAATTCTTAACGCGTTTAAAAAATCATTGCAATTTCTAATATGTGAAGGATCTCTTCAATTTTTGTCGCAAACTGTTCCTGCCTCCTTTCCGTTCGTCCGCCGGTCCGCCCGTCCGTTTGACCGTTTGTCCCCACCCCCTAACCCTCCGCCCTCTCTCTCTCCCTAATCTGCATGGTGGTTCAAGGTCATTAGTCATCTAAATCTATGTACCAATCGCGTTATTAAAAGCTATAACTTTTATATAGCATTTTTAGTTCCGGAAGAGTGCGTCATACGCTTCACACAATCTGATTCTCGCGAGATCCTCTATGCACTACATGATCAAGACGGATCTCTGAGGCTTTGTTGGGATTATATTCGTCTGGTTTTGGGATCAAAGATAAACTGGGATAGTAACTTTAAGACAATCGTGACTTCGAAGTATGTCCAATAATGTCATAAACTAGACAATCGATCATATAGGGAAAATAAGACAGCAATTTCAAGGCACTATTTTCAAGAAAAGCCGTGAAATAACAGTTTCTAAAGACGACAGGACAGTCTGATACAGCTGTAGTGACTTCGTGTCTGTTAATGCATCAGTATACAGGTATTTTATACACAATGTCATGTATCACTCCATCGTGCCGAGTCCCTGTGCTGGGTGTGGTCTTTTGTGTGGAATACATGACATCATCACCGAAAAAAATTGTTTCAAAATGTCTCCACAGAGCCTCAGAGGTCCGTCTTGATCACGTAGTACTTAGAGTCTCGCGAGAATCAGATTGACGCTTAACACTCATTTGTTGTTGTTGTTATTGTTATTTTTATTGCTGTTCTTCTTGGACTGACGCTATTTAAAAATGCTATGGCTTCTTTATAGTCAAATCACACGAAATTTGGACTGATTATGCCTTGGAGTGTCACGCATCGATTGGTGATCTTCCATTTATATATCTATCAATGATGTAGATTGTGGGTGAGTACATCGACGGTTCCGGGCCGATGGGAAGACCATACTTGTGAAACTAGTGTTGATCTAACTCACGGTAACAGTCACAATACTTTCAGGGGGCACCTTGACCTCATGATGATCGAGTTTTACTAGGAAACTAAGATGTTTTTAAGACTGGCCTCAACAGTTCGGATAGAAAGTCAATTTGGGCCATTTCGATCCCTTCTGTAATAGAAGTCATAACATGTCGATTATGGGTCATATCCATCCATCTCTTCCTGTTACATTCCGACAGTTGTATTTTATTAGTTTATCCCACTTGAAAGTTATTATATTGTTCCCCTGGAAACCATTAAGACTGGAGTCAGTGGTCTGATACAGGTTAATTCATAAATCTTTCATGCTAAATAATTCCTGATGTCGATTTGGCTTAAACAACCAGAAATCGAAAGTAAAGGTTAACGATTTCTACCAATGCTTGTGTTTTGTCTTATATAATGGGTAAATATTTCTATTAATGCTTTTAAAAACAAATCCACTACTTTTAATTTAATAATATTATTATGATGGTCTTTGAGAGTTCAAAAACACGACCGTTAGACAATTGGTCACTAAATCGTTCAGACACTTGCAGATGTAATAATAACTCTATTAAAGTAATACTATTGTCGACTCTACCAATATAAATTTAATACGGACAGGCAGATAGCAAGCTAACCGAATTTTCAAAAACTAGTTTTTTTTTTATTTTCGAACATTCAATGGTATATCGTTCTTGAGTCGTTCAGAGAATTAATTGACACACGGCGACATCTCCTTGGCAATCTGACCATTTCCTTCAAAGTCAAGTTATTATAGAATAAACGTACACATAATTCGGTTATATTCATCCACTATTATAGATCAGGTTCTGTCTAAATTTGATAGAATTTTGATGTACCCAGACACCAGATCACAGGAAAGAATATTGAGTTAGCCAGTTTGGCGGGTTGACAGCATATGAATGTGTGAAAGTCTGTTTGGGGATGTTGTACCCTCTCAGTTTATATTAAATAGTTTAAACAGCATTTAAGGAAAGGTACCCAGGTGCACAACCTATGTTTTGTTTACTTGTGTTTTACGCCGTACTTGAGACTATTTCACTAATATGACGGCGGTGCCAGTATTAATTAAGAGAAAGGCGAATAAAGGGAAGATACACGGGAAGGCAACCACCTGACTCCAACCAGGCACTGGCAATATTTTGACGCCTACGGATGTTAAGTGTACCCGAAGGCAGACTCGAAATCAAGGACCCAATTTAGGAAAGAAAGGTCAGTTCTATTCTAAACGTAATTCGAGAATCTTTCTACTCGCCTTTATTTCTCTGCAGCTGGCTGTATAGTTTCAAATCCCGAAAAACAGAGTGAATAAGAGGAAAATGGCGCGTAAATACGCACGAGCATAGATTCGCACATCTTCGTTGTAAAACCGAACCTACGCGAAGTGAGTCATGATTGCTACAGATGTTTTCGGATGTTGGCCTGAACTCAAGAACCGCATTTCTGAGAGGAAGGTCGGCTAGAGAGTGATTACTGGAGCGCCGCCAAATAATGTCTAATTTTTATAATGGTTTAAGTCTGATTGTGTTTCCACCTCCAACATTACCTATTGCGAGAAGTATTGTTGCCCCTCAATCTCTTCTAAGATTTGGAAAGGATTGTAATCTCAAATCGGATCCAATTTGAGTCATGTTACTTCGACTGCAAACAATAGGCCAGATAAAGCTAGTCTGGTACTGACCAAGTGAGCGGACATACGCAGATTAAATATTCTAGCCCTATAAGATGACACTATCCAGGCAAGAGTTGTCGTTCGTTTCTC
Organism: Cryptochiton stelleri; assembly: GCA_031471745.1. Taxonomy (NCBI): domain Eukaryota; kingdom Metazoa; phylum Mollusca; class Polyplacophora; order Chitonida; family Mopaliidae; genus Cryptochiton; species Cryptochiton stelleri. The sequence goes on from JAUELC010298470.1 coordinate 6,486, forward strand.
CCTCATACACCTCTGCAATCGGCTCACGTTTGGTCAAAAAGCTTGACGAAACTTTAAATAACCTTTTTAAACTGTTCAACAACTTGTATTTAATGCAAAAAACAACAACAAAGTGAAAAAAGAACAATTATCTGAATTTATAGCAATACCCATATTTTAAGGAATTGATTTATTTAACAAACGGAAGACCGATTTGATTGTAAACCTGCCAATATGTCAATAACATATTTTTTTTTATATGCCATTTTCAAATTTATATCATGTGACCAAAAAATCACGTGAAATAAAAGAAGTGCTGAGCCCACCACAGAGGTGAATGTCAGTGAGCCGATGGTAGAGATTGGTTGTAGTCATCGTGCGCCACAACACTACAGGTTTCCGTGGGTGTTACAAAATATCTAACCTGCAATAGGAATGATTATTCAACAAAACGTTACAACATCAGATATGTAAGCAGAATTGACGTATTCTAGAACTCGCTTAAATGTGTCACCGGAAGTATGAATGGTGTCTAACTCTGGTTTGTGCGTCCCTGGAACCCCCAATCAATCTCCGATGGTTTAAAAGTGGATATTTAAACGCGACCCCTAATCAACAATGGTCTTTCAGGAATGACTGGGCCTATATTGATGGAGCTTGACAGATTTATCGGGGTTTGTTTGTATCTGTGCAGAATTTTAATTGTAGATTTTTATACTATAAAATGTCCAATGGACATCCGCTTACCATATGTACTAGTGGAAGCATCGGACATAAAGGGTTTATACAATTGGTGAACCCTTGCCCTCTGTCTAAGGGTAGCATGTTCTGGGTATAATCATGCTGTTCATACTAAGCAGGTGAGGAACATTAATTTTCAAACGGAGCAAAACACTTCACATTTTATTGTTGTGTGGCTTTTACGTGTTGGAGTACATTGTCGTGATATAAGTGAAATAAGCTTGAGCACGGCGTTAAACATCAATCAATCATTGGGGCTCTGTGCAATGTGTTTCGGAAATCGTAAAAAAACACTGTCTTCCATGAATGGATATTTGATGGAGAATCTTAACCAACATTGATCTGTCACTTTTGAGGTAGACAGAACAAATAAAAAGGATGGCGAGTGAGGAGTGAAAGTTGTAATCAGAGTCCGTTACACCTTCATTACAGTGATGATTGTGAGCATGATGTGGTTATCATGAATCCAACAAATTAGCTGTAGATACTTATAATCACCTTCATGGACTTATACAACAAAGGCTAGTTGCTACATTTAGTGTATGTTTGTTTGTTTGTTTGATTGGTGTTTAACGTCGTACTCAAGAGTATTTAACGTATATGACGATGGAGTATCCACTTCTTACTCTGCCTTAATTAATACGGTGGAAAACCGGGAGGAAACCTCGTAAAACCACCACCCGCTGTAGCCGGAGTCACTTCATGTTACTCCCTCATATACCAATTATTGTAAAGTTGGGCAACTAATATATATATAGCTTTAAATATACAAAGAGTCTGTTTCTTGATCATTTGGACATTTCGCAGCTATCAAAACCTGATTCATGTATGTTGTGAAAACCAGTAGTGCATTTATCCGCGGCACAACTTCACCTCATGAAGCTTTTGACGGTTTTCAAAAACACTTCAGCCGGATTCCTCACTTCTATCCATCAGTCTGGGAAAGTAAATGTTAAAGGAGAAGAAAATATAACAAATGAAGGGAGTCTGAGTGGATAGGCCGTATAGAACAGTTTTAAAAAATGGAGAAATCTTTCATAATCCTGTTACAGCCACATTCAGGAGATACCTGTATGGTGGACACTTCATGCCATACAGTTTGTACCTCCATACAATTTACAATTATTCAGTAAAGTACTATTAAAATACATAAAAAAAATAGTACGGATCTTAATTCACCGACAAACATTGATTCTGAAGGATTTGGGCGAAAAATTATTGAGTAATAAGTTTGGTTATAGAGACACAATAGCATGAAAGGTTCACCACACAGGTATCTTATAAATGTGGCATGAAAGGTCCACCATACAGGTATCTTCTAAATGTGGCATGAAAGGTTCACCATACAGGTATCTTCTAAATGTGGCATGAAAGGTTCACCATACAGGTATCTTCTAAATGTTGCATGAAAGGTCCACCATACAGGTATCTTCTAAATATGGCATGAAAGGATCACCATACAGGTGTCTTCTAAATGTGGCATGAAAGGTCCACCATACAGGTATCTTCTAAATGTGGCATGAAAAGTTCATCACACAGGTATCTTCTAAATGTGGCATGAAAGGTCTACCATACAGGTATCTTCTAAATGTGGCATGAAAGATTCACCATACAGGTATCTTCTAAATGTGGCATGAAAGGTCCACCATACAAGTATCCTCTAAATGTGGCATAAAAGGCTCACCATACAGGTATCTTCTAAATGTGGCATGAAAGGTCCACCATACAGGTATCTTCTAAATATGGCATGAAAGATTCACCATACAGGTATCTTCTAAATGCGGCATGAAAGGTTCACCATACAGGTATCGTTTAAATGTGGCATGAAAGGTTCGCCATACAGGTATCTTCTAAACGTGGCATAAACAATTCACCATACAGGTATCTTCTAAATGTGGCATGAAAGGTCCACCATACAGGTATCTTCTAAATGTGGCATGAAAGTTTCCTCATACAGGTATCCTCTAAATTTGGCATGAAAGGTTCACCATACACGTGACTTCTAAATGTGGCATGAAGGGTCAACCATACAGGTATCTTCTAAATGTGGCATGAAAAGTTCACCATACAGGTGTCTTCTAAATATGGCATGAAAGGTGACCATACATGTATCTTCTAAATGTGGCATGAAAGGTGCACCATACAGGTATCTTCTAAATGTTGCATGCAAGGTTTACCATACAGGTATCTTCTAAATGTGGCATGAAAGGTCCACCATACAGGTATCTTCTAAATGTGGCATGAAAGGTTCACCATACAGGTATGTTCTAAATGTGATATGAAAGGTCCACCATACAGGTATCTTCTCAATGTGGCATGAAAGGTCCACCATACAGGTATCCTCTAAATGTGGCATGAATGGTTCACCATACAGGTATCTTCTAAATGTGGCATGAAAGGTTCACCATACAGGTGTCTTCTGAATGTGGGTCTAACAAGATAATGAGAAATTGCCACACTTTATTTGTTTGATTGGGGTTTTACGCCATACTTAAGGTGATTTCACTCATATGACTGCGTGCCAGCCCAATGGGTAAAGAAGACCACCCCCGACGCCACTGGAAACAAAAACTGACATGATACAAAACAACCACAGGACATAACAGGACGCCACACAGATCGGCTGCGTGTTGCCCCTTAGTTTGTTTGTTTGTTTGATTGGAGTTTAACGTCGTATGTTGCCCATTAGTTCTGAGGGCACTGGGGCAACATGAATGCTGTAAGTTGAAAATATCACAAGATAAATAACAACAGATTATCTCAACTCTAACGTATGCTAATTGTTCGAATGATAAGTAACTCTTTGGACTATGATTTGGTTTTAACAACAACTGGATTATGAAGGATGGTCAGGAGTCAGGAATCGCATGATTCAACCTCCATCTCGGGTTTTCTTGTTTTGCGTTCTTGAATACTACTCACGGGGATCTATTGTTTTCAATTTTTTAGTAAGAAGTTATAGAGTCCCACCCAGTAACTTCTTAGACTTCTAAAACTGAGCTTCACTATATAAATAAAATAATATAAATGTAACCAAATTATTTGACGACGATCACGACGAGTCAATGCCAAACTAATACATTTACTGTATGGGGTTTAAACTATTTGTATGATTTGCTTACATTACACAGAAGTTGAGATCTGTCGCTGATATTCCAACTGTCTTCGGCTGGAAGGTAACGTATTTATCTAAATTATGGCCTTTTAGCGCTACATTCATGTTTTAGTAAAACATCAACTCACTTGTAAAGTATTCAACTGCTTTTGGCCAGAGAGTGAAATAATATTGAGCACAGCGTACGGAACTCTTTCATCCATCTTAAACTCGAGACACATAAAATGATTGTTATTTGGAAAAGGCTTTAATTACTCGTAATATTCTGATCCAAGGGGGTTTCTAGAGTCAATTTGGTTCCGAAAAACATATGGGCGCCCAAAATATTATATGTCCAAACTAGTCTATGAATTACTATAAAATGATCTTTTCTCATAAAATCTACATCAGTCTCTCACTTCCAGCCCCCCCCCACCCTACCCACCGATTCACCATAGTAGAAACCTGAATATCCGATTCACCATAGTCGAAACCCGAATATCCGATTCACCATGTAGCAACCCACATATCCGATTCATCATAATATAAACCCGAATATCCGATTCAACATAGTCGAAACCCGAATATCCGATTCACCATGTAGCAACCCACATATCCGATTCATCATCATATAAACCTGAATATCCGATTCAACATAGCATATAAACATTATCCTTTCAATTTGGTTAATAAAATATCGTTTCTTATAGCATTTTATGAAAGCTTTCACTTCATCAATCCATTCCTTTTGTTTAGCTATCGCGGCACTTTGGTATCACGCCTCAGGTATATAATAAACACATTAGCTAAAGTAAACCAACTTCTTACAGATAACATAATGTTTCAGTTATTAAAAGGGGCCAAGTTGATACACAGGCGGCTGGGCTAAGGATGCTTGTGAGGGGATTATCCAGACATAATCCTCATGAGCCGAAAAAAGCAGCACCCATTACTCCACCTATTTTGATTGATCTTGTTAAATACATTGATTTAGAATCGCCTTATGGAGCCACTTTATGGTGTTTGTTTTTGTTTGCCTCTTTCCCCATGGCTCGAAAGTCCAGTTTAGTTCCTGACAGTGTTAGCAAATTTGATCCCAAAAAGCAATTGACAAGGGGAAATATTGTGATTTGTGATGACACACTTATTGTTGAAATGAAATGGTCCAAAACCGTACAATCTGGCCAAAGGGAGGTGCGGTTTCCACTTTTGCCCATTCCTAGATCTATACTATGCCCGGTCACTGCCTTTAAGCGAATGGCTATTTTTGTTTCTATCAGGCAGCTTGATAACCCTTCTTTAGTTTACCTGGTAGGAGAACGTGACGTATCCTATGTGTAATATGAGAAATTATAACACCCCAAAAGTATAGATCTCAATGACAGTGGTTCTTTATTGGAGAAATATACCCCAGACCAATAAACACATTGGTGGAGTTTTGTAGCACAAATAAAGGGGCAGTGACAACCTCACTGAAACATATAAAAAACAATACACAAATTAATAACTATAATTTGTTATTCAGATGAAAACATAAATGCAGCATAGGAAATTCCATATGACTGTATCCTACACTCTACAGTCTGAGATTACAACTATAATGAACCATATTCAACCTGTATACGTATGTAAAGTACTTTAGTACATTTACTATAGATATATAAGACTGGTTTGCTTGGTGCTTTACACCATACTTCAGGTTATTCCACTTATAAGAGTTTATAAGACCGAAAAACATTCCACACATGATGTTGTGTGAAATATTATCCAATAAACAATTATCATCCACAGTAATTAAGTACAATGTAGATTTTATAAAACAGTTAGACAGTGTATACTCATACTAGTAATACATTGTTTAACTCACAAAAAAACCCAACTATATGTATCAGATTACAATAGCCTACGTATAACATCAACATTGTATTCACACAAATCCCAGTTAATTAGACATCAAATAGTATTTTGTGAACAAAACCTAAATACAGATACCTGATACATTACCAGTGACCTTCAAAAACTTCAATAGTAGACAGTGTATCAAAATGCACTGATGTAATATCAAACCAATTTGCTTTAGTTTTATTCATGTAACCAAATTACAGTACAGCTCTCCCATTTTAAATTAACAACTCGAAAATTGGTAAACAAAAGCACAAAGGTGCATCGCAATGCAGGCATGTATCAGCAAAGAGAGAAAATGATATCCAAACTTCCAATGGATATTTATATAGCAATTGATAATACAACAACAACAAGATACATTTTAATGCGGACCTAAAGGAATACTTTTTTTAATGCGCACCCAAAAGTATGTTTATTTAGGTGACATATTACTCTGTCTTCAAACCTCTAGATTGTCGAGACTTAACAAAAATATTATAATCTACAAAATATAATGTTCGACCTGAGACAATGACAGCAGACAACGACACGTAGCACGCACTGTTAATATAATCTGTTTATCATATACCTTCAATATTTCGTGAACAGTTCGATTTTTCGGACCATTTTGACAAACATTCAGAGATGATCGGCTGATAGAGGCAAAGTACTACAAATAAGACTACGTATCCTCGATTTTACATAGTCCAATGTTTAGTTGTGAAATTATATGATGAAAAGGACTGTTTAATTTCCTTTATTTGTCCCATAACACGTAAACTATTAAGTATTGCAAAATACAGCTAGATTGTATGGAAACGGTATTTTAATGGGAACGCAAGCTACATAGGTCTAGTCATATTATTACACGGTCAGGGGGAAATCCCATTAACGTAACCTCGTGACGCAATTTGCTCGTGACGCTGTTCTCAACTGCGTGAAAATAACACATGGCAGATAAACACGCGAGAAAACAAAGTTCAATTACCTACACCAGCCAGCGACTTTAGGCTGCTCCGACATACATAATAAGGAAGGCTTGTTACTTATTATGTGTGCCAGAGCAAGCGGCTGCTCCGACATACATAATAAGGAAGGGGTGTGGAGGTTGTAAAGGTCGGACTGGAGGTGGAAGCTGTTGGCGAGTTGCCTCCACGACATCCTCGGTGACGTCCCTTGAGCGTATTGAGACATGGTCGGCCTGTGATGTCATGGGGTACAGGTATGTCATGAGGTGAATGCGGTGTGATGGGAGTGGTGATGACGTCACGATCGTCTGCTCGATCCTCTGAGGCTTGGTTCGGCCGACGGGTATAAAAGGAGATGTATTTTTGTGTTCATTTATTTGAATATCTTGGACAGAGAAGACAGAGTAGACTAAGCAGAGGAAACCTTGTTCCAGTGCGATAGATGGCCTGCTAAATTACAGCGAAGTGGAATTTAGGCCGACACCAGAGAACCACCAGCCTGGAGAAGTCGGGTGAATTCAGTTTGAGTGCGGTGACTGTGTCAAGCGTTTACTAGGTCTTTGCATTTGAAACGACACCGGCGATTTAAGCATGGACTTACCCAGGAATTGAACCGATCAGCCAAGCGGCGTCGTATTGATGTGGTAAGCGACAGATACTGTGTTTCCTTTCTTTTAAATGTGTATGTAAATAGATTGTGTAGGTTACATGTATAGATCGATAAAAAAAATGTAGGGGTCTAAAGTTAAAAAAAAGCAAAACCAATACAGTGCAAATGTAGAAAGTTTTTTTTGTGCGATTTAGGTGGGCTCTGAAAAGAGCCTTTGGAATGAGGCGTATGTGTGTTAAAAATATACCGTGAGCGCCCGTAATACAGCTTGTCGACACAGTGGGCACTGGTGGTGTGATCTGAGTTAGTAGCACAGGTTCTACAGCACCTAAAGGTTGTCAGGGTTCGAATACAACGTCTGCCAGGGCTACCAAATAGACACGGCATTCCGGGGTAGGTCATATCGCCCGCTGGCCGCCTTCATGCATCCTCAAGAGAATCGGGGTCCTGTTGTTTGGGTAGTTGGTCAGGTCTAGTGGCGGGATGGGTGGAGCATTCTGGTGAAGCGGGACTTGGATAGCCCGACCTGGGGCCTGTATCCGAGGATAATCGATCACCTTGGGCTCGTCCTCGTCGTCGGGTAGTCCTCTCTGTGGTCTCCTGAGTACCAGGGTGTGTCGGCGAACATGCCTGGTCCTAGCGGCCCTGATGGCTGTACTCAACCAGCCACCGCCTACATCTCCATGTAGGTTATACAATTCATTCAGTCTGAGTCGCCTTCGCAGAATACACATGTAGGCCGATGGTGTTTACACATGCGGTTTTGACACACACGGCGACGAGACTAGAGGCTCGGGTAGTTCACTCATCTTGCTGTAAGCCGGCTGTAGAGAATGAGACTACATCGGTGTTGTGACTTGTTTTATCCAGTGAGCGCGGACGTAAGCGAAGTCGATTGGAATGTGAACTTCGGGTTTGTTAGGTGTGTTTGTTTATCGTGGGATTCCTTGAATCTATGGAACTGGGAGACGTAGGGCAGTGGGATGAACGGGTATTTAAGGGTATTCCCACTTCACGTCGTGTATATGACAAAGCGCTATAGGTCTAATTTTTTTTAACAGGAATGTAGTTTAACGTTATAGTTTTACTGAACATCGACTTGTATGTTGTGACTATACACTGACGGGTGTATTCATGTCATTTTGTTTTGTTTAAGACACTCCAAGAGGGCGGTCATCGCCCAGTCATGTTGACTGAGCCTTTACCCTCACATGAAGAGCCCTTTCAACGCCCGAGGGAACTTGTCTACGAACCCCACGATCTCAATCCAAGGGACGTCAACGAGGGTGTCATGGAGGCACCACGACAACCGCTACCACCTCCAGTCCGACTTTTACAGCCTCCATTATCACCACCACAGCCACTACCTTACGCCTTGACCGTTCAGCCAGCTGACCTGATAGCGGACCCTGTGACACATGTCTTTATGCCTGTTTGTAAGCTACACATGTCTGTATGTCACACATGTATGTATGTTTGTATGTCACACATGCGTGTATGTCACACAAGTTTATATGTTACATATGTCGCACATGTTTGTAAGTCACACATGTATGTGACATGTCATACATGTCTG
>JAUELC010298579.1:0-15333 GCA_031471745.1 Cryptochiton stelleri
TGGAAAAAATTCCTAATAAACAAAACAGCAAGAATTAGAGTATTAATGAAGTGGGTCTAATCAATAACGGACTACTGAACGATCTTACAAAAACTAAACACAACTGTAAGACCTCCCTGAAAAAATATGACTTAACGGAAAAAACAAACAACTTCCATTGTGTCTGAAACAAAAACAGAAGACCTAAACATCTAATGATCTTCCAAAGGGCTTAAAATGAGCGGGGGTAAAATGTGCAAGGGTAAAATGAGCGGGGGTAAAATGTGCAAGGGTAAAATGAGCGGGGGTAAAATGAGCGGAGGTAAAATGTGCAAGGGTAAAATGTGCAAGGGTAAAATGAGCGGGGGTAAAATGAGCGGGGGTAAAATGAGCGGAGGTAAAATGTGCAAGGGTAAAATGAGCGGAGGTAAAATGTGCAAGGGTAAAATAAGCAGGGGTAAAATGAGTGGGGGTAAGATGTGCAAGGGTAAGATGAGCGGGGGTAAAATTAAAAGGGCTTAAAATGAGTGGGGGTAAAATGAATGGGGGTAAAATAAGCGGGGGTAAAATGAACGGGGGTAAAATGTGCAGGGGTAAAATTAATGGGGTCAAATTTGGCCATCTTTTGGTTGAATCATTGTTGTTTTCTCCCGTTAATTACAGTCCATGTAATGTGGGTATGAAGCGCATAGAAATGTGATTGGCTTAAGTCAATTAATAATTTCTAATAATTTATTTAAATATTGAACTGGGAAATCTTTTTATGGAAAAAATTCCTAATAAACAAAACAGCAAGAATTAGAGTATTAATGAAGTGGGTCTAATCAATAACGGACTACTGCAGACTGTGCTTATACATATCCATCCCATAATGATACTATTGTCACCGTAGAAACACCTGCCAATTCCATCATGGTAATTTCAGATGGAAATCTACATCACATGTATATTTCATTTTTCACATGGCCACGGGGTGAAATATTTACATCAAAGATATAGTGTTGAAAAATCAATAACGTCTATAGCTCGATGTTTTTGATTAATACACCTTCGTGAATATTTCAACGTGACTGGATTATGCCCCCTTGACATGTTCACCTGCTCATCAGAAAATGGACTGACCCTCGTTAACCTGTTCTCGTACAACAACAAGTTACACCAGATGGATCACAGAAAATACATATTATTGAGGCAAATTAATTTAGTACGAGATCAAACTTTTTATTTCTTTTCTTCATATTTTAAAAATCTATAAAAAGGATTTCCTGTCATTAGCAGAAAAAATAATTGTTTGCTTTCACGTCTTTTAACTTATCATATCATTTTTGTTACAGCAACAAAAACATTTCAAACAATACTGTTTAGACTTATTGTGAGAATTGTGTAAAGTTTCTAGTAAACAATAATCGTTTTTTTTAAATATCTTGCTTTCGCTTTGCCAGATTATGTTCTTTTAGCCATAAAATGTCTTGACATTTTTTTATCCTCGTGGAACAAAATTGATAAATATTTTAAGTATCATCAATAATGAAAAATTCTTAAAATTTAATATTGAAAAAGTGTAGTAGTTAAAATGCTTTTTAAGCATTGAACACAAATTTATGAATTTTTATTTATTTTAATTATTGTTTTATACTTTTATTGTTAACCTAATTACAACAAAAACAAGAAAAAATAAGATATATTTAAGACTATTTTCACATAACATTTTTTCAAAAAATTATTTTTACTGGTAACTGTTTAACATGAATTGCCACAAAAAATGTAAAATTCCAATGGATGGGAATACTGGCGATAGCAGGTTTGTATTGTGAGAGATGTCAAGAGTGTTTCAAAATAATCAGTCAAATGAACTGTTAATTGAGAGGCTTTTGACCCTGTTGTGAAAACACAATAGAAAAACTGTCAGTCTTTTTGTGGGGATCGAGGCCTTTTTTGATCCCACTTCAAGCACAAAAGGAATATTACCAGGTTTTTTGTTCACTGATATTGATTGTCTATTAATTTGCCAGATTTTTCTCACTTTTTCCACATCACAGGAGTGAGGCTGTGGATGCTATGTACACAGTAATAAAACCCCTACATGGTGTGAAGCACGCCAGAAGGCAGCTCTATTCAAAACTCTGAAAACACCCCATTAAATGCCTTATGGGATACACTGCACTCTTTGACCTATGAGAGGCTCATTAAAACTCTTTCCAAGTGATTCTACACTGCCACAGGTTTTTATACAAGAGGAAGAAATTAAAATTGTTAATAAAATGACAAATTTGACTTAATTATTTTTACCATCACTGATTCTAATCTCAGAAATTTTAAATTAAGTCAAAATGTGTTCATGATTAAAATCACACATTAAATAAATGATTTTGAATTGACAATTTTTGAACAGCAGGAAAAGGTGAAAAAAATTAATGTTTTTAGACAGTCTTTCTTCAAACCATATAATGCTCACCATAACTAATTGCTGCTCATTTTCTCTTATTTAACCTCAAACACAAAAGATTAAATATAACAATTGTTTTGAGGAATTCATTAATTAAGAAAAATGTTAATTGCCCAGACAGCGTGCTTCTCATAGAGAAAAGTGTTGTGAGTTTATCTAATGAAGTGTTAATTTTGCTTGTCATAATAAATAAACACTTTGTGTTTTACGATAGAGTGTTAATCCGAAGTGCTAATTAAAAAATTATCTGAAAATTGGGAAAATGAAACATAATAATATTAGTCCATAATAGTTAATAATACATTTACACGTATTAGTTATAGGTGAAAATAAAATTAACCAATAGAAGGGGAATAGCTGACTAAGGTAGACTGTTTATTAACAAATGAACAAATTGCATACAAGTAGTATACATGCATGTTGTGTCAATTAGTTTGTTTGATTGGGGTTTAACGTCGTACTCAAGGTTATTTCCTTTATATGACGACGGATTATCCACTTCCTACTCTGCCTTACTTTATACGGTGGAAAACCGAGAGGAAACCTTGTAAAAACCACCACCCGATATAGCCGGAGTCACCTCATGTGACTCCCTCATATACCTGGAGTCAACTGGGGGGCTCGAACCCTTACGGTACATTGGATGAGGAATCAGAAGTCAGACACGTTAACCACTGAGCCACAGCATGGGTCCTGTGTCATTTAGAAAGTGACAATTAATGCTATTTCGATATTTTGCCCATTTAGGGTTGTCATTTTAAACTAAATAACAAACTATGAGGATATACAGGTAAACAACTTATTAAAGGAAACTGATTCAGCAAAACTTGTTTTTCAAACGTTGTTAAACTACAAGGATATTAAAAAAAAGGGTAAAAAAACTTGCTCTAAATCATTGACCAACAAGTTTTGAAATGCTATACATGTACCAACGAATTGTTATTTATCATTGACCAACAAGTTTTGAAATGCTATACATGTACCAACGAATTGTTATTTATCATTGACCAACAAGTTTTTAAATGCTATACATGTACCAACGAATTGTTATTTATCATTTGTTAAACTACAAGGATATTAAAAAAAATAAAATGGTAAAAAAACTTACTCTTTAAATCGTTCTTCACCAAGTTTCTAAATTGTATACCAGCGAATGCAGCTATGAGGTACAAATGGTCTAGTCACTCTGGCCAACTTTAAAAGCTGTGATTCAAAGAAAACAGCAGTGGCCCAATAGGGGTGCTTGCTGGTCAGTCAGTACTATTGGGTGGGTGGACAGGACACTGGTCAGCTATTTAGGTTATCTGCCCACAATTTAAAACAAACAACACAGGATGGTCAAACTTTCAAAAACACATACTTTTGAAGATAGGGTAGCTTGGGAGGGGGGTGGGGGGTTTGGGGGGATGGGTACTTAAAAACAAGACAATATTTTAAGAACAAATTCATGGGTTTATCCTTTATTTTGTAACCCTGCTTTTAAATATCATTCAAATCTTAGGACATTTTTTAAAATGAACGAGGGCTGAATCCACCAAACTGTTTGCAGCAGACAACAGACTGTACTTATGGGAAGACAGTCATGTAAGATATGACCTCTATTTTATTGTTAGATTTAGGGTTAAGGTTAGTTTTAGATTTAGTTAAGGGTTAGTATAAGGTTCAGTGTTAGTTTTAGGGTTAGGTTTTGTATTCGGTTCAGTGTTAGGTTTAGTATTAATTCTAACCCGGAATTAAAATCTCACATTTTGTCTTACATGATGGACTTATTGTGTTACTGCATATTAAATTCTCCCACCCAAATATCCATCTTTTAACCTTGCATTCAGTACTCCTTAACAGATAGCTAGGACATAAGCCCTACAGCCATAACTCTCCCATTTGTTCTTTATCTATTACTATTTTTTGCAATCATTCTTTTAATATGGTGAATATCAGTTAACATAAATGAGGGTACATTTTGAGACTCCTACAGAAAAGGAACTAGTCATATTCAAGTAACAATATTTAATTTGAGAGAAAGAAAATTAAAACAGCAAAACAGGCATTTAGATGATGCAGCCCATCAGTATACATGTACAAGACTCAATCCTTCCCTCTCTCTCTCTTCCATTCCCCACCCCACTCCCTTTCCCCCTTTTCTACCCTATCTCAAAGTGTTTCCCTTTCAACTGGCCAAATGTTCTCAGTGAAAATAATCCCCAGTTCCCTAATCTACAGAATTACATAACAGAGAAAATGAGGCTGAAAAACTCCCAGCAGATAGTTATGTAATCAGAACTGACCAATCAAGTACCAGGAGAGCTCATAAATATTCCTAACAAAATTATGGTATGTAATACTGGTTGCCAGGCAATGAAATCTTCCATCCAACTGATGAGAGCAGGAGTTTAAAATCCTTAAAAATAATAACATTAAATTCACCACATTAATTATAAATGCTTAAAGAATGTATTTTGTTCGCAGTCAATCAGTATTTTGGCTTTAATTTTTATTTACCTTCAAAAGCAACAAATTGTTTTATTTACAAATAAATGGAATATTTGGAACACAATTTGTTTAAATATGATAAATGTATCAAACAAACAGCATTATTCCCAAACATGAGTTTCACAAACTTTGAAAGTAATAATGTTCACATTATAAAACAAAAAATAAATATAAAACAAACAAAACTTTTTTTGAATAAACTAGTTATCGATCTTCTGTTGAACATAACGGCTTTACAATAAACGAATAAAAAAAATATTTATTTATTTGATTGATGTTAACATCCTACTCAAAAGCTTTATATTGCCAGTGTTTGGTGGAAACGAATAAAATAACATTAACTCTGAATACATGTAAACTTTATAACCCACATTCATAGTTTCAATCTTTTGATGATTTTAAATATTTTACAAACTGTGAACTATGGATACCAATTCACCATCACAGTCCTTTTTTCACTTTATTCATACTAACTTTGTAAATTCTTTTTTTAATAGATTTGTACAGACGGCTTCAATTTTTTCCCTCAAAAAAAACAAGACTTGCCATGTGTTTTGTCTATTTATCTGGGATTACTTTTTGTATTTTTGGAAATTTACCTCCACTTTCGGTAATTTTTAAAATTCACTTTTGGTATTTATTTTGGTAATTTATGCAATTTTTAATAAGTTTAGCCTCATAATTAACAAGACACTCTTGTCTCAGTTATTGAATTAAAACAAATGTTTGCTACCTTCTACCCCACTCTGTACCCACCCCTCATCAATATGTAAACTCTACTCTCCACCCCCACTCTACCCACCCACAGATAGAAGTCATGCAAACATTTTTGGCTTTACTTAATCTCATTATAAGATAAACAAATAGTATTGGATGAAATCCAAATACCCTTGAACCCGTCAGTTGCTATGGTAACCAAACTCCTTCAACCTTCAGTTATCTAATTCCCTGGTAACCAAGCAAGAAGTAGTGGTCAGAAAAATGGCCATTGGACTGTGTCCTCTTGTCAGATTAGGGAAATGTAGACAAATATGAGAGGACTCAGTAAACAGATGTCTGTAGTATACACATTTGACCACCCTCTGTCTAAGGGCAGCATGTTCCCAGCATAATCCTGCTGTCTTTACTGAGCACTGAAGGATTATTAATTTTCCAACAGAGCAAAACACTTCACATTTTATGATTTGTGTTAGTATGGATGTCTCAAAGACATACCATAAATTTTTTTAGAAGAATTTTACATGAAAATTGTTTAATTTAATTCTTATTTAACGAAATTCCATTGTATAATCATAGGAAAAACTTTGTTTCAAAATATTTCAATTTTGTGATCCCTTATTTTGCCAAATATTTATATCCACAGAATGTAAATTGGCATTGTGGATGTTTACATGTAAATGGCATACCATAATGTTTTTAGAAGAATTCCATTGTATAATCAAATAAAAACTGTTTAAAATGTTTCAATTTTGTGATTACTTAGCCCCAGAGGGCTATTCTAATATGAGAAGTTCCCTTGTATAATCAACGGAAAACTGTTTGAAATGTTTCCATTTTATAATCAGTTATTTTGCCAAATATTTATATCCAAGAACCATTTAACTTGGCTTGCAATGTTAATGTCTAAATTACATAAGTTGTTAGAAAATTTGTACATGTAAAGTGTTTAATTAATCATAGGAAAACTTTGGTATGTTTATTTGTGTTATCACTTATTTTGCTGTTTATTTATAACAATCAGTTCCTTGAAGTGCAATCGTCATTTAATTTGGGTAAACAGGAGTTTTATGAAAGTAATCAAAAGTTATCTTATGTTGAATACATTGTGGCTGGCCCAGACGCCCAAGAGGGTACATTTTGTAGTAGTAAAATTATACTATAGATTTTATAATCTGTAGCTCTCTGGCTTATAAACAGCATGCTCTGAGAGTAGTCAAGCTGTCTTCACTTAGCACAGGAGGAACACTATTTATCAAACAGAGCTTAACTTTTCACATATTATGGTTGTGTTGGTGTGGCTATGTAGTGTTGATATATAAAGTAAAATATCCTTTGGCGCAGCACTCAACACCAATCAATCATCTGTAAGAATTCAAAATTGTGTTGTTTTTTTTTATGGTCAATTCCTTTAACTCCTTTTAGTAACGTACTGCATACACAAACACTTTCTGACAGCTTATACTTGTCTCCTCTATTCTAATCATATTATATCATAGAGTAATTTTATTTATAGGTGATTTTCTGGGAGCTTTCTGTGCCCTGGTACTCTCCGAGCTATGAAGGGACATCAACGTGCTGATCAGTTGTGGCGTCTAGCGCTGTAAATTTGCGCATGTCTTCTTGCACCATGTTTTTCGTCCTTTTCATGTGTCTTGACATGGTTTGTTGCCGAGGGTGACCTTCGCTCATTAGGCTGTGTTCATTTCTTATGAGTGTTTAATCCCAAACAAACAATCAAATATCGCTAGCAGAACTTTTTTTTTTTTTAAATTAAATATTGTAGAAAAATTATGAGTTTACTTCAACACAGTGCTAAAAAAAAAAAAAATTCCTTTGTTTTGATAATCAGTAAGAATTATCTACTAATATTGCATGTTTGATAATGGAACATCATAATTTGTCAGCTAGAGACATTGATGTTTAATGAGCATGAAGCGCGAGTTTTAACATCAATGGATGAGAGCTGACAAATCATGATGTTCCTTTCTCAAACATGCAATACTTGTTTTGTTGTACTAAATGTACTTCGATTTTGGCGGGTGGTTGGATGGAGCTTCGTGTTGCCCTGTTGCTCTCAGAGCTAAGGGGCAACACTAAATCGATCTGTTTGTGGCGTCCTGTAATGTCCTGTTTACTCTTGTATCTTGTCACTGTTTGTTGCCAGTGGCGTCGGGGGTGATTTCCTTCACCCATTGCGCTGGCACGCCGTCATATGAGTGAAATAACCTTAAGAATGTCGTAAATCCCCAATCAATCAAACAAACCAACTTCGATTTTGAATTGATAAATTTGTCATGCACTTTGAGCAGCTTCCCATCACAAGAAAGACAGTCTAGCAGATGACTGTCGCATCAAAACAAACTGCCAAGTCAAAACAAAGCGGAGATAATTTGACGGGGTGCAGAATAAATGTCATATTCCATTCCACGCTCAAGCATGCAACATTACTATTGTTGAAAGGCATTGACAGAAATCTTGCAACGTCATGATTTGCTGTTTTCCACGTGACTTGTTCTCGACCAATGAGAGCAAAACAGTTTGATCTGAGGTATAACAATAAGGTTTATATATGTTATATACAAATGGCATGATGAATTGTTGATGTCATATTTTACATCCCTGACGTAACAAATTATTTCCGTTGCCTTTTTAAATTTTGTTTTTTAATGTTTTCCAAATTATTTATGAGTGCAATAAATATTTGTGAATAACTCAATCCCAGTATATAATATCTTGTATATACACCAACAAGGCTTTTTCTAGAATGTGAAAGGTGTTGATGGGAGTTTCCTGTGTCCTGGTACTCTCTGAGCAGAGCAACACAAAACTGGTTTGTTGTTGTGTCCCACTGTCCTGCACGGTAAATTGTATCAGTGAAATATTATTGTACCATGTTTTGCATCCTGCGCTTTTCTTGTATCTTTTCATTTTTTGTTGCAGGGGCGTCTTTCAGTACAGCGTAAAACACCAAAAAACAATATATATATTTTCCAAATTATTTATAAGTGCAATAAATATTTGTGAATAATTCAATCCCAGTATGTTATATTTTGTGTATACACCAGCAAGGCTTTTTCTAGAACTTGAGAGGTGGCTATCCAAATAGTGAGGCGGATGGTTGGAGTGAGCTTTGTGTTGCCCTGGTGCTCTCAAAGCTAAGGGGCAACAAGAAGCTGTTATGGCATCCTGTGATTATCTTGTCATTATTTGTTGCCAGTTGCGTCAGGACTGGTTTCATTCACCCATTGGGCTGGCACGCCGTCATATGAGACAAATAAACTTAAGTACGGCGTAAAACCCCAATCAAACAAACATTCCAAATTGTGAGTTGTTGAACTGTAAGCCACCCAAAATAACCTGTTCGATTTAATTAACAATGTTTTGCCAGTGATGTGTTAAGGCATTCTCAACAGAGATGTCGCCCCTAAGCTGGCTAGCGCGCTAGATAGCGACTCTCACATATGTACGTGCCATAATAGTACAAGGGAGACAATTTGTGTCTAGTGCAAATAATACAATACAAAAAAAAATTATGTTCCCATTGTGCACTGTTTAATGTTTTTAAAAACACATTTCGATAACTTTTACAAGAAAAACAATTGCATAAATCGGGGTCAAACTGATGTTCCCCCCAAATTTTGGGGGGATGGCTGGTATTTATGCCAGAGCTTGTTCTCGATCTCTGAGAAGGCAAGTCTCGCAGGAACAGAAGGGTGCTGTTCTGTATTCTTTGGAATTGTTTCACCTCACTCAAATAATGATAACACATTATTGTTCGCTGTTAGTGATATGTGGAGGTGATCTTTTTCCATGCACAGCAGTGGTGTTGACTCACACCCAAAAATATTTATTTGAGATTCATAGCACAACCCTCATATGAGTTAATCAAATAACAATTTGAAATACCCTCGAGTATGACTTTAAACATTCAGCAAACAAAACGGGTAATCGGACAGCCTTTCTATGGCTTCTCTTTATATTCACTTTCTGTGAATTGAACCCACGTTGTCTTAACTCAATAACAACAAGTCAACTGTTGAAAAAATATTAACATTTTTAATTATCTGAATCTTGTCAAATCAAATTTCAATAAATAATATTTTTATTCACACCCACATTACAATATGATTAATAATTCATGTACATTAATTAACCAAAACAATGACATAATCTTAGGTGGGTAATATGTGAAAACAGGTCTAAGTATTCATTTTAAACAAACCCAGCATGCTAATAGTGTTTATTGAAACTTATATTTAGGGATTACTGCTTAGTTATCTAATATCAGAAACTTTCATAGGTTGTAAAATTTCATAGGGATATTAAAGAGATATGATTTATTTTTAAAACACTGGCACAAAACTCATATCAAAATGAATTAATACTGATTTACAATATTACATGGTGGGAATATATATATGATAATGTATTAAAAACAATTGAATAATATCGTGGATTAAAATTGTATTCCACTAATTTGGATATATATCAAGGCCAAACTGCACAATTAACAGTTCATGAAAACGTAATCTAAGTTTGTTGCAACATCTTTTTATATACAAATTTCTCTCTGCGAAAAGATGACATTAACCCATTCCTTGTGCTAAATCAGGGGTCATTAAATTTGTTTAAAGCACCTGATCAAGCAAGATGACTGAATCACTTTGTAAATATAAATGAACGACCAGCAGGCTAAACGGTCGCATATTCCCTTGAATTCTTATT
Organism: Cryptochiton stelleri; assembly: GCA_031471745.1. Classification (NCBI taxonomy): domain Eukaryota; kingdom Metazoa; phylum Mollusca; class Polyplacophora; order Chitonida; family Mopaliidae; genus Cryptochiton; species Cryptochiton stelleri. Next base: position 10,361 of record JAUELC010298579.1, read on the forward strand.
CTTTAACCCAGAAACACGGCTGTGTATGTAGCCTACCAGCATCCGGTAAGGGAGACATTTAAAGGCGCTGCATGGGTACACGAGTGTAGAAACCTGCCTTTGAATGATGTGCAAAATGTATAACACAAAGCAGGAAACAATGTTAAACTAAATCCAGGCACTTTTGTGAGATCATATGAACAATAGTTTGAGAAAAAAACATTACTGAGTTTAAATTTATAAGGCCCTCTGCCTGAGGGCATCATGGTCCTTAGTTCTGGAGAAAGGTCTTTCCAACAGAAACAAAAAAACACTACAATTTATGGTTGTGTTAGTGTGGCTAGTTACATAAGTGAAATACCGTCGAGCATGACATTAAAACACCAATCAATCCGATTTTTAAAACCAACATTAAATTTGCATAACTTTAAACTCTGGCGTTTCACAGTGCAGAAATTTGTGATATAGGTATTTACAATATTTTTTTCTGTGTGACATAAAGGAAGATTATAAGCCACCAAAGTTAAATATTACAGGTCTATACATGAACTTGCTAGGACATAAAAGTTGATCAAATATGTGTAGCCGTATAACCTGAATGCTGGTGTGGGGGAAAATGAGTTTATTTCTAAGAAGTGATATTAAAAGTTATTTGTTTTCAATTTAAGAACCACAATGTTTGATGAAGATGCTTGCATAATAAGTGACAATTAACCAAATATCCCTGCATACTCAGTTAAAAGGCTAACTTCTTGAAAATACATTTGATTTCATGGTGTGTGACGAGTGTCACACCTGCTTCCAATATATATTTAAAAGATAAAAAAGCTCCTTGAGAGACCGGTTAATATGCTAAGCACATTTCTAAGTTAGTAATGAAAGACCATTTAAAGTTTACAAATTTGCACCAACATCCCTGTTCTAACCATTATACCTATTAGGATTGTCAATTAGCTTATGATCTGTCAAAGGCTGTACTTATTCAACACTGTACCTTTGCCTCGGTCTCTGAAGTATAATGTCCGTAAACAAGCTGACTGATTCCGGGCAGAGCATTTTATTACTGCAGTTTTATAAGACCCCGGGCCTAATTGAATCATAGATAAGATGACACACCATGTTGAAGAACGATCTATATTGGAGATCAATCCTTTTCTGGGGGCATTGCACAGTGATGTCAATTGATCTTATTTACAATGACATTGCAATATCTTCTCTACTGTTTGTCATGGTGTATTAGTTTTGTGAAATTGACCCCATTAGTGTTTGCTTGAACAATGAAGGGCTCCAACAAACCCAATTTGTTTGCCTAATTTGTTAGAAGCCAGAGCCCTGCTCCACAATGTGATATTAGTCTAGGTTGATCTACCCTGACCATCATGGTACTCAATAGGCTAATCTCTTTCTGAAAGACAATACATATTGTAGACAAGCTCTTTGGCTTCTGTTCATCTTAGGTATGTCCTTCAACAAATGTCCTGCGTTAGCCAAAATAATTTAGGACCAACCAGCTGCAAAAACACATTGTCATCTTAAACAATGAGAACCCATTCAGATTGATGCCTTGTTCGATGCTTGACGGTCTCCAAAACTTATAATCCGCTGAGAACCTATGCAGTTTGTTGTGCTTTGTGCAATTCTTGGATGTTTTAATGAAGTTTTACGCTGTACTTTAGGTTATTTCACTCATGATGGTTTCCTTCATCCATTGGGCTGGCACACCAACGCCACGATACATGACATAACCGGATGCTGCCCCGTAGATTTGAGAGCAGCAAGAAAGCTCCCTTCTTTAAATGCTGAGGACCTATGCAGGTTGTTGGCTGAGTACCCATGCATGTTTCAATTCTGCGTTTTGGACATCTTTTTAGATTTTCAATGAACAGTTGAACTCCTACTTTTTGCCATTCATGGAGATCTTTGTACCATTGTCTTCAAAAAGCTGAAGATCCATACTGATTGGAATTCTGCTTTGTGCCATTCTTGGAGATCTTTGTTGATAGGGCCCATGAAGGTTGGAATAGTGTTGTTTTCAACGCTAATTAAGAACCCATACAAGTTTATTGAATTATCTGTTGTTGGCACTTTGGACAATGAAGCACAGTCGAATAAACCAAAGATTGTATATCCTTTAAAAAAAAAAAAGGAATCCAATGATGAGGCACTGTCTATGGTTGTGTCCATCCAATCTCAGGATAAGACCAAACAGGATATCAATAGAATAATCAGCTGAACTACCACTAATAGGTGAGAAACTGTGGCTACACCTACTCCACATTTTGTCTCCTCCTCCTGCAAGAAACAAAATATATGTTAAAACATGATATAAATGGTTATGAATCCTGGAACATATGATTGTGTATTACAAAGGAAATGTAATTTTAATCTTATTACGAACTTTTATCCAGTTTTACCTCTTAGCAAATGATGCAGATTGAGCATTAGTTGACACTATTTCAACTATCATTTCAGTGAGTTTTGTAGGTTTTACCACAGAGGGCCATGCTACACACTAATGTACGTTTTGTTAAAGTAACACAAGGGCCTCAAAATTTGGTATTTTTGTTTCTCAACAAGTAAAAGTTAAATGCTTTTTGTTGAATGCACCCCTAACTTGGTAGGTCAAGTGAAATTATAACAATAACCAAAAAATGAAAACTCTGCCAATTTACTGTCAAATCTAGGACACGATTTGATGCACCGATCTTACTCCAGTCAACGGTTATTGACGCCGCCCCTTTAAGATTCCAAATGTTGAGTGTTTTTAGAAACAAGTCCATTCATCAAGGAGGGATCAGAGCCTTTGTAGATACACATGAGGAAAAAATGACCCTCGCTTTATACGTTGAATTTGAATTATGGCAGGATCTCTCAGGCCTTTGAATATTTTTAAATTAAAAATATTCAATGGGTACAGTTTCAATTCATGAACAAAGGCAAAAACTTTGTTAAATTGAGGCAATCAGATTGTTTGTAAAAACCCTAATTTTGGGCGCAGGGTGACTTTATTACAGTGCCCGAAATATTACAACTTTCAAGATGTAAAACTAAAAAAAGAAAAGACTCATTTTCAATTGCTGAAATATGAACTTCAAAAATTGTCTTACAAACTTCAGAGTAACATGCTCTTATATAATATATGTAATAAAAAAATCTTGGTTTACAGCGATGGAAATATATTTGTTTGGGGTTTTACGCCGTACTTAAGGTTATTTCACTCATGATGGTACATGTGCCAGCCCAGTGGGTGAAGGAAACCACCCTCGACAAGACATTATACATGGTGCAACAAGACAGTGGAAGACGCCACAATCATCAGCTTCATGTTGCCCCTCAGCTTCCTCCAACCTCAAAGTAGGACAAGTCTCTAAAAACAGATTGAAGCACTGATAGTGAATTAGAGAGAGACCTTCAACATGTCCTGACATCAATCAGATCTATATTAGCTCCCCGATATCGTAATTGTCGCTATGTAGATCTGAGGTAATCCTATAGTAAACGATGTTCAATGACCTCCGGTACTGTCAGGTTCATGAAAGGTCACTGTTAAAATTGTCTAATGAAAAGCCAGTTAACATGAGGCTTTGATAAACACCGATACTTGTTTACGTTTGTTCGCCAGGGAAGTCCAAGGGGGAATGCCCAGGCAGGCATTTACAAATGTTAGTAAGCTGCTCTGTGATTGGTCAACCAATCAGCACCGTTTGCTATTCAATGTCCTCGGATTTACTATAGCGAAAATAACGGGGAACTTTGTGAGATCTGATTTTAATCAGATTGGTCCTGACATCATCTCATCCAGGATTTAATTAAATAGCGCTTAGAGCAACCATCCCCTGACCTATAATTGTTAGTGATACTTACATCAATCTGCATCTGAGGGCAAGGCTGATCAGTACTCTGTAGATGTTTGGATTCTTTCAGTTTATGGCATAGGTTATCATTATCATGTGACCACTGTCAAGGATTAATATTTACATTGGACATTCGAAAAAGAACAAACATTTAACTAGAATTACATACTGGCCCTATTGTTCGCCGCGAGTGCTTCGTTTCACGTATTGACTGGTTTCTCAAACTGCAGTATGTGATAACAGGTTTCCATCTTGGTATTACCCGGTGTCCATCTTGGTATTAACCAGTTATACACAGGTTAATACAGAGATATGGTTACACCCGTTACCCTACACTGCTTATCGAGAAACTAGGTAAAATGAAATGCGTCTTCTTTGTCGACTGCTCTGCCCTTAGGAATAGTAGTCAAATAAGTTTGTTTGATTGGGGTTTTACGCCGTGCTTAAGTTTATTTCACTCATATGACAGTTTGCCAGCCCAAAGGGTGAAGGAAACCACCCTGACGCCTCTGGCAACAAGCAATGACAAGATACAAGACAACCACAGGACGACAACATATCGGCTCCCCTAAGCTCCTATAGGACCAGAGCAACAGGAAGCGTCACCAAGTAACAAGACAAGAATGAGAGCTCAAGCTTATATATGCTGGACACGGCGGCTGGAGGAAAACTAAATTTGGTGTCCTTTTAAAAAAAGTACCACCGGTTTCTGTCCAAAAACAATTCTGGCAAAAGTTATAAACGTTAAAATCTATGCTCCGATAAAAAATGCATGGAATGTTTCTCAAAACCAGTTAATGCGCGAAATTGACAAATTTATAAATAATTTGTATGTTTCTAAACTAAACTTACCTTCCACTGACCAATGCACTTTCGCAATTAATATTGCTATACTGAAGAATTCAACACGATAACCCTCCTCTGGTTCCTCACTGACTCACGAAATCGGCACGCATAGACATGTGCAACTCCTATTAAAACTTCAGCAGAAATAAGATAACTCTAAAGCAGGGAGGAAGGGCAGGCCATTACCGTCAGTGGAGGGTAAGTTTAGTCTAGAAACATACAAATTATTTATAAATTTGTCAAGTTTCTTACACAATACACTTACCTTCCACTGACTAATGCAATAGAATACCA
>JAUELC010298688.1:0-15331 GCA_031471745.1 Cryptochiton stelleri
CAATGGATCGACAATTGCTCCGAAAAACGGCAATTGCTCCTGCGACATTTGCTCAGGCGACAATTGCTCCGGCGACATTTGCTCCTGCGACAATTGCGCCGGTGACATTTGTTCCTGCGACATTTGCTGTTGCGACAGTTGCTCCGGCGACAGTTGCTCCGGTGACATTTGCTCTAGCGACAAATGCTCTGAAAAATGACAATTGCACCGCGACAATTGCTTCTGAGACAATTGTCGCCTGCGCCATTGTCATCGGATCAATTGTCGCGGAGCTAATGTCGCCGGGGCAAATGTGGCCGAAGCAATTGTCGCCGGAGAAAAATGTCATGTATTCATTCATACAAAGAGGGTGACTATATTCTTATATTGTAACCATACAGTGAATCATCAGGTCACACATATACAATATATTACACTAGTGCTGTGCCGGGAACCCTTGGTAAGAGGGTAAACGTTAAGGGTTATGTTTAGGGTTGATTGAACAAAGCCAACTATGATAAACCTAAAACCATATTTTGTCCTTTTTGCAGTATGTATATCATCGTCGCTCTGATTAAATATAAACAAATATTTCTTACCTGTGAGTCGGTAATTCGGTGACATTTTCACTATCCTGATTTCTTAACACTCCAGAATCTTGGTTTTGACAAAAAGAACAAACTCCAGAAGATATTCCAAATATAAGAACGACCAGAGCTGATCTAGTTCCATTTGTTTGTGCCATGCCATACATATGGCAACTACCTGCAGAATGTGTCTGTGCTGATATTATCTGTGTTAGTATGTGTCACACTCCACGGGTACTGAATCACCCAGCTGATGTTCTCTCGACTGTAGGTGTTCTTTACCGTATCAGACCGTATGTTAGTGAACGCGATCTGTGAATTCCTCTTAACTACTATGGAACTCTGACTGGATGTGATCTCTCACTCACACTGTGCCTCTCGTGTTCCTGTAACTCCTTCCTCTCTCTGTCTCACAGATACTATGACGGGTATCCAATACACGGATATCCAGAGCACGATTTCTGGACACTTGCGAGATGCATGAAGAGAGAGCTCATCTGAATGAATTCCTTTAGAGACACGGAAGCCATTTAACACTGTCCACCAATATACACCGTATATGCCGTATGCCGTTGTTGACAACAGAAATCAACTGCTGTTCAACATTACATTGATCCTTAGCTTTGGATTTATAAAAAAATATATAAAGACAAATGTTTCCATACTTAGCACCATGATTTTTTTCTGCTTACAGTTAATCATTAACTCGACTGTTTACCCAATGCCATTAATCTGTCAAAGACAAGTAAAGATTATCAGGAATCTGTCAAAGAAACTTAGGCCAACCACAGCTAAACCAATCGCCTATGGCACAACACAATTAGCCTCAGACACTGAGTTAGTCAATGAATTTACTGTGACCATGATTATTTTTAACGTGTCAAATCCTAAGGTTCTATTCTAAAATTATTTACCCCAAACATGTTAAGTATATATAATAAATGACATTTCACACGACCATTTGTCAAACTTGCTTTAATATAAGATATTTAATCCGGATTGGACATGTTTGTCGTTCACGAGATTCGGATTAGATTGATCAACGCCAGAAAACGGCTTTGCGTTTGAAAGTGTATGTATGTTTCAATCAGATAGCGCACCTGATTCTGACCAAATCGGGAAAGTGGAGTATATTCAGATAGCAAAGCAGATAAAATAATCGCCAGTGAATTTACTGGTAAAACTTTAGTCTGTTTGTAGTTACGGTTCTGTTAAAATTGAATGTTGCGTCGTCACTATATTGACAATTGTATTTCCAATCTTGAAACCTTCATTCCAAAACCGATACGTTTGAATTTGGCAGTTGCTGCGGCACTAAAGTGGATTCGCAAAGATAATATAAGCGTGTTACATTAAAAATTCTCGCAAGTCCTACAGGAATTAGTCTGATAATAAGAGTGCGTAAACTTCACGTGAGTCCAATGTATTTTTATGGCTTCTTTTCTTATTAGCCTCATCATAATTTATGTCTTTTAAGGCATTATGCGTGTGGTTTTGAACAATCCAATAGCCTAAGTGTAAAACTGAGCTATGAAAACAAAACGAAGCCATAAAACAGATGTTGCTATCGTAACCGAGTCGATATGGTTTATTTACTATTGAGTGTAGGTTTTCAAAAGCGGATAATGACTTCCCATAAGTAAGTGGCCAAATGAGCTTGCTGATGTTATGTTCCACAAACAGGACTGATGCATTTTCGTCAAGCAAAATAAAAACCATCCATAAACAAAGTTCTTTTAAAGTTAAGCCATTGATAGAATCCATTTGTTCCTCAACTGCAGTGCGTTCCGATGGAAAGGCATGTCTTTGTTCATTTGTGTCAAACACCACGACTAACAATTACAACCAATACTCATACACTTTTTTCATTTTAAATAAACTTTCCGTATATTTTGTACATTACGGTACATACCTTTTAAGTTGTGGTGATAACACAGCGCGAGCATAATCATAACAAATCAATTTAATAAACTTTTAACTACAGGTGTTGAATAGATCAACCGCTGCAAGATATAATAATTTTAAAATTAAGTCGTTATTATGGTAATATTTGTCACTAGATAGTGGAAAACATTTTCATCACATAACTCAGTTTGATTGGTCGGAACAATGGACTACCAACTCGCCACACCTTGATACCCTAGTGGATTACACACTTTCTGAACCTTGGTAATCCCTACCTGTATTGTCTTACACTGCTTTAAACAGTATCGATAATATATTGGTAGTACGAAATTCGTTCTGCTCTATGCTATTGCAATTTGAGAATAAGTTCTTGTGGAAAGCCAAAACTGTGCGTGTTCTGCAATGCCTTGCGTGTATCATTATGCTAATCAAGCCGTGTGTCACCACCACAGCAGACCCTTCTTATTGAGGCTATCTACACATCGGGAACTCAGATTTCACACCCGATGTACCAGATGATTTATGCATGACAAAACCCGGGAGATACACACCAACAGCTGATTTATTTCAACTTTTAACTCCAAAATCCCATTCTTTGACAGAAAAACTGTGGGACTGATGATGATTTCCATGACCAACACTAAACAATGAATCGCCATCGGGTTAAGTGAGGATGATTTAAAACGATTGTTCGCATACATTGCATGTAACACTATATTACATTTGTCGACATCTGTCCCGAGATAACTCCTGTATAAAACATATAGTCAACCCACAGTACACGTTCAAAAAAGGCGAATCAGATAAACGAATACGGACTGGAACACATGGCAATTTAATTATTTTACAGACTTTGTAGATTTGTGAAAACATAAGATATAGGACATATCATCTGGACACAGTATTGCTTCTGAAAATCAATTGATTTGTTAAGTTGTTCAACAAAAGCTCTGATAGATCACCATCATAACAAATCAACCACAAAAGGTTTTAATTATTTTTTAATTTTGGGTTTTAATAGTTTCTGCATCTTACTGTTTGTGTTTGGTCGTCCATTTTTATTTTATTATATCCTTCATGTGATTAACCGTCATTTAGAAGTTTCTTTATATCTATTATAACCTAATTATTAAACGAAATGATAGTGTCAACAAAAAGTTGATAAATAAGTGTACAAGTATGTTTAGACAAAATATTTCCAAGTATTTCGTGCGTGGGTCTTTTAGTTTATTACTAGGTGTGGATGTGTAGTGAAAGATTTGAATAAGTGTGTGGGAAGATTAAGACAACTGCCTAGGTTCAGAAGTGGATTTCATCAGTTGTTAACTTTCGGTTAGTGGCTGTATAGAATAAATATCAACGGCCTAACAAAGGTGATGATATCAACAAATTGTGGACATACATATACAGTTAGTCCATGTCTCACAGAAATATCGATGCGGCCCAATACTCTACATGACCACAGTATACATACACAGGGTCAACCAGTTGTTTTCGCAGCCCTTTTAACTTCGAGCATGCCTGCCAGGCCAATGGGTGAAGGAAACCACCCCCTACACCACTGGCAACAAACAATGACAACATACAACACAACCATATGACATAACACGACTCCACAAACAGATCGGCTTCATGTTGCCTCTTAGCTCTGAGAGCACTAGGGCAACAGGATACTCCCTCCAGCCGCCCGCATTTGTCCAATGGCATAGCGACAAAGTCCATATATCTTGTACAATAAAATCAGCCACAGAATTAACGTGCAATGCATGAATTCTGGCGATATGAAGGTCACGAACACAGCTTACTCGGTTAGAGAATACACAACATGTTTGAGCAGGAGAAATCCGTTTTGTTGAGGCGTCCTGTACTGTACATTTTCACACATTGTCTTATGCACCCTGGTTATTGTTTGTTACCAGTGACGTCGAGTGTGGTTTCCTCCACCCATTGGGCTGGCACGCTCAAATAAGTACTGTGTAAAACCCAAATTTATCAAACAAACAAGCAAAATGTTGACTCTACATGATAATTCTGAATGGATTTGTTAAACAAAAGTTATGTTACATTGAATTGAAGAGTAATGACCATGCAGTCATGTTACCGGCACCCAAGCTTCTGTTGATATTCATCGAAGAATCCGAAAGTTCTTTAGGTATAAACTATAAAACCATCCAAAACTGTCATGTTGCCGGCACTCAAACTTCTATTGACATTGCTAGAAGAGGCCGAAAGTGAAGTTTGTCTGTGTTATTGTTATATAAAATTTGCTGGTCTTTTATTTTCTTTGCGGTCAATTTCATTAGTTACATTTATTGGGAAGTTGTATCGTAACAGGAATTAATGGCACAAACGACCGCTCTTAACATCGTCATATCTAAATAGAAAAAACATATGCTCTATTTTAATAGTCAACATAGATCTGATTGGCCACTCATAGTCTACACTAACAAAAAGGTATTATTGTTCATAAAAAATACATAGTGTGTGTTTATTGTGTTCATACTTCAAAATATACTTTGAGATTAATCTAAATTAAATTTCACGACAAATAGAAATCTAACCACAGAGGTATCAAACTAAACGGTTTGAAGAAATCAAACGTTGTAAATTACCCCAATAAGCATTATTTAAACAATAATTCAATATCGGGTTTTTTTTGGAAAGACTTTAAACGCAACAACCTGTATGTATGGCATTGCGGATTTTACCTAACATAGGTAGAAACCATCCTCAAATATTTGTTAATTGTAATTAATGATGGTTTACTTTAGTTACTGAAAGATCAGTAGAAATCACCTGATTATGCAACTTCTTTTTTGCTAATGTAGGTTCACCAATCAGCAAGGTAAATTTTATTGAGTCCAGTCGAGTGGAGTAGTAGCAATAAACTAGTGCCATTAATGTTATAAGAGTAGTATAATAATAATTCTAGCAGTAACATACCCTCATAAACTAAGGTATGGAGAACAAGTAATACTATTTTTGCTGAAGAATAGACACACTGACAATACGGATCAGTTCAAGGTCGACGAATTGTGTTCTATTACAATCATATTCAAATGAAAATCATAAATGATAGAATCTTGTCAAGTGATGAATGAAAGGGGGGTTCATTTTTATAACATGAATGAGCACTACATACAATGGTCAGATAATGTCAGCAAGTTTTCAAAACAATACACATGTATGTCAAATCAGATAATTTGACTAGGTTTGCTTGACCACACGAGTCAATTCATTGCTTCGTTATACATGCTTTATTAAACCAGAGGAAGGTAGATACAGATTTAGTAACACCATATATTTTCACTCGGATAAATGTGACGTTCGCTGTATTGGTTAGATAATCGACTATTGGCAACCTCGTCTGTGGGTAGCTACGCTGAGCGCTGACCTGCCGTCTAATTAATATTCAATTGGTTCCACTGGAAAAGTTCACAGGATGGCGACCTATTCTGATAGTCGATGTACTGACCCACATTGCATAGATGATATATTCCCGAAAGTCTACAACATTGATATAAAATGCAAGATCGGCAATCGATTTGTAAAGCGAGGAAGCCACTTTCACGATGTTTGACAAGAATCTCGCCGATCTCAATACTGATCTAAATCCTCGTAAGTCTTGCGGATTTCCTTTCGGTGTCGGTCATTAGATCAGGACACGTCCCGGCGGTTCCCCATGTGTCGCCACATGTCGGGTAGAGCCACGAAGCATCGCGACAAACTTCATAATGATTGAAAAGTCCTTGGAAGTCGCGGCGATTATATTTGTGTTTTGAAATTGACTTACGAACAAATCGACCTGTCTTAGTGTTTGTGCACTTAATTGTTTTAAACTGACACACTGACGGGAAAAAAGCTACACGGGTAGTTAGGTTACAGTATTGATAATGTTTCTAAAATAATAGACATTGGTAGTGGTGTATTGTGTTAGAGAGCTATTAAGTCAACATCCACACGCTTATTGCACCGTAGTCAATGTTAAAGGGACCCAACTTTTTCAAATAAAATCCATGTTTGAACCAAACTACAGGCAATGAACCGTTCACCAGTGGTAATTGTGTATAAATCGTGTGCAACAAGGCAACTAAAAAAATAAAATACACATCTCATAAAACCAATAAAAAAAACTGCACATGAACTAAGAAAGAATAGTAAATGCTAAGCACAGGTACTTGTTGAACTACGTTTTAGTTTTGCTTGATGATTTTTTTAAAAGGTTTGTAACAGCCTGCCCTGTTAATCAGCTAACATGTTATCTTTACTAGGACAATGATTGTGCACCTGTTTATTTCTTAAAATAGAACAAAAGTGGAATTCATTGCTCAAAATATATCAATGATTTATGGAAGCGTCCAATGCTGTACGGTAATTACTTGTATGGACATTATTGGTTAAACATTGACACGTCGCATCACATTGACTTCATGTTTATTTCACCTTCTTCATTATGACGAATGTTTTGATGTGTTTAGACTTGAGGCAGAAGATTAAGTCATTCATGTGCAGAGAGTCTTTAAATCGTCGGTTAGGAACTATATGTATCTACATTTATCTGCGGCTTCCATCTGCTGCTCATGAAAGTCATGGAAAGTGGAGCCTACTTTACTGAGTACTTATCTAGTGCCAATTCTGAAATAAATATAGGTTAGCGACCTATGCAGGTCCTTTATCTGAGAGGACTTTTAAGATAAATCGTGTCCATGTTGAGGCGTATGCCTTCTCGGATTGAGAGAGACTCGGTCTGTGTGTTATGTATAAAGTCATTTTCAATGATTGTCTCGAGACAGATCAGGTGGTCCCACATTGGGTGTACTTATTTCGAAACACTGGACGTGTATAGTCCGTAGATCTGGGTCCTCAAGGACCCAGACAATGCGGTTATTCATGAGGCGCTATATGGTCTTACAGACACAGCTGATAAGAACGTCACCGTGACATTGATTCTGATCGGTTTAATTTTTTCCCTTTGTGGTAGGGGTTATTAGCCTCCTTCCAGAAATTCCTATGAGGTCCAAATGCTATTGTATAATTCGAGACCTCTAGGCTGAAGATGATTCAGAAACTTATACAGTATACAGCAGTTAATGATCGAATGCAATTCAGATTTGATTCTATTGATGCTACAAAGTTTGTTGTAAGCCACGCAGATTTTTTAACAAAAGTTTTGCCTACTTCTTTCCTTCGTTGTCTTTATCCTGTGAAACTTTGGTGAGTGGTTAACAGTGATTGACTTTTCTGCACACTTTCTGGCAAGATATTTGTAATGTACTAACGCACAGGTGGATTAGATTTCATGCCGGAGACAACGTCACACCAACAAGTGCGTATCTCGAATTTAAGCGAACAGTTGGCCCTAGTAAATAATAGCACATTTATTATAACCTGGCAACAGTTTTTAATTATAAATAAATATCCTTAGGCCTAATAACAACCACAAAAAAGCTGCAGTGTAGAATAACAAAATGGTGATTAAAAAGGCTTATTAAGTAAGTCAAGGTCAGCATTATAATCTGTATGTGAAAACCCTTCATAAATGACTTCCGGAAATGTGCAGAAGACTAAAAATCCTTCATCATTGCCTTCCGGAAATGTGCAGAAGACTTTAAATCCTTCATCAATGACTTCCGCAAATGTGCACAAGACTTAAGCCAGTCGTTCGCGTTTTTTACTTATTCACCAGCGTCCCACCGGTTGATGTTCTTTCTATCTGTCATACATCAGAATGAACACACCCTATCTGCCATAAACACAACTTGTCTCGATAACATTATTCAACTCCTCCGAGCCAAAATCGCCTCCACACACTTCACCTTGGGTGATATCAACGTACATGATCATAATCATGGACCTCCTGTGGGATCCGCACTGTATCCCCTTATAACTGAGGTGTGTATGGTAGAGTTAGAAGCAATGACCCTCCGAATCATCTCAATGTTAACCACTTTACTGGTACAGGAAGGTGGAAGATACATCAAGGTCAAGGTGTGACGAAAAAACAGCCTTATCTTACCCGAGTATAGAACACCATGCCCACTTTATAGATTCTGCACAGACCCTCACTGTTAACCGACCGGACATGGAGCTTCAAGGAGGCCATTCACATAAAATCTCTCAGCCCCCAACTGAATAATAACCAATGCCTGTGTCTACCCTTTGCGCACTTTCAACTAATCCGACTTCTAAAACATAGACATTAATTTCAGTTTCCAAATGAAGTGGAGCCACAAACTATCGTCCACATGGTGTATGCTGGCTGTTTCTGTGCTTTCTACACATTACAGGTATTGGTGGAGTCACCTCTGTTTGATTGAGTACTGATATTGTAAGATGGTTGCCGCAAAACAAGTCCCAGAATGTAATGTCTCCAGATGAGATTTTGGTGACAATAATAAGAACTGTATACAACTTTACTTTCGTGATTACCACAGTGTTTGATGAATAAGTCAAAATGACGATTCCCATGAATTATTTTGAGTTTGGTTAGAGTGTAGATTGCTTTTCTTTATGTTGCCAAAACCGTATCCTTGCGGGTTTTCCAAATGTGATCATTGCATGGTCAAGTTCATTACTTTAAAAGGTCATTGCTACCAAGTCGTGATATAAACTGCACGCAATGGCTGTGGTTGGCAAACACTTTGACCATTGAAGACAAACAAACACGCCTGGACTATTATCTTCACTGTGTGTTGTTTATAATGCGATCCGTCTTGAAGCCTGGATTGTATTTAAGCTAATTTAATATCAAATAAATTATTTAAATTGTATGTCTTAAAGCGGGTGACGTTTGTATCAGCACTCCATCGCTTATAAAACAAAATAACACAGACAACCATACACGCCTGTACTACTGATCACATTATTACCTTGAAGCATCTGTACGTAATTCTTTATCTTATAATTCATATTTACTTGCTTTTGTTTTAGATATCGAGAAGGCATATGACATGGTGTGGCGATGTGGGGTGTTTGTTAAATTGAGGAATATGGGTAAATACAAAATTTACAAATACCTCTAGTTGCAGGATGTATTGATCTCTCGATTAGCACAGGCTCAACAGGACTTCTACTTTCTGGGCTGCTGGTATCGCCAGGTCCAGCCATACGGGAAATAACTTCGCCTCGAAGATTACTGAGGGCCTCGTGTAATGACGCCAAAGTTTCAACAGGCAACATCGACTGTATTCGGTTTAAATTTTCCAAATCTTGCAAAATTCTATTATCCAAATTTTGAAAATGACCCGCATCTTGTTGTAGTGTTCGCTCAAGTCTAGTAATTGTATTATTTACTCTCCTCAAGACATCGTCCACATGTGAAATATCCGCCATGATACCAATTTTTGATCTCGCGAGATCTCGTTTGTACGGGAGTAATCATTATTTTACTCCATCTCTTGTCGAATTAGAGATATCTCTAATTCCGGCGATTTAGAGATATCTGTTAATGAATTAGAGATATCTCTAATTCATTTAGAGATATCTCTAATTATGTATTAAATAATAATTTGGCCCTCCATAATTGTGGGCCAAATGTTGGGTTGGGTTCGTGCTTGTCTGTCTAATCGGTCTCTGCAAGTTCGTATAGTTAACTCGTATAGTAAGTTACATAATATTGCAAATGGCGTCCCCGAGAGCAGTGTGATTTTACCAACATTTTTCTATTATGATAAATGATTTACCTCTTTCCCTTAATCCTAAGTTATCATGTTCTTTATTTGTGGATGACAAGACAATTTTTCACCACACTTTGAATTAGCAGTAAACAATATGCAGGAAGGGTGAAATAATGTTGCAAATTTGGCTAGGGAATGGGGATTTCGTTTTTCTACAGTTAAATCAGAAGTCGTTTTAATTACAGACAAACTACCATCAGTACTTACTTTAAATAATTCACGTATTAATTGTTTAAATTCTTTTAAATATCTTGGAATTTATTTTGATGAACGTCTTTCTTGGACTCACATGGATTATTTAGTTGGAAAATGTCTCTCATCGTTAAATCCACGTGTAAGTTATGTCTCATCCACTGTCTCGGGACAGATAAAGATGTCTACTTTTATATATCGTGCATTTATTCGATCTCGTTTAGATTATGACTGCGAGGCTTACGATTCTTCCGGTTCTACTGCAAAACAGCGCCTAGATTCGATCCAGTGCCAGGCACTACGCCTGTGGACTGGAGCCATGAAGTCGACTCTAGCCAATGTATTTCAGTTAATGCGTGGGGAATTCCGTCTTGAAATACGTCGGCAAGCTCATACTGTGCAATTCACTTTGAAACTTTAGTCCTCTGTTTACACGTCTGCAAGTACTATAATTACGGTCTTCTTTTTTATCATAAATTATTCTCCTCAGCAAAGTGTCTTCCTTTCAGTATACGTTGTAAGAATTTTTTGACAGATTTTCCTCTTAACTTAATATTTTGAAGCCTATTACAACTCGGTTTCCACCATGGAATTTAGTTACACCCTTTATTTCCACCAATCTTGAGTTACAAATTAAAAAATTTGATAAATCATCTCGTTTTCTTCATAAACTCTTAGAGACAAGTTTTTTCAAAGGATCTGCATTTATATATACACACACACACATGTTAGGCTGTGTAGAAGGTTCATGATTTTAGGATTAAGAAAAAGGTAAAAGACAGTTGGAGTTAGTTACAGAGTTTTTTAAAAAATGTACATATATAATTAACTCGGTGCGAGCGTAGGATAAAAACAGAAAGAGCAGAAAAACCTTAAATCTAAATTGAATAGGTGGATTTAAAAATGAGTCCAAGGTTAAAACATTCAATCCTACAGAGCGGACTTTAACAATAAAACACGGCGCTCAGCATTAAACTCTGTTCTTTAGACCATATTTCGTCAAACTGGAACAGTCATTTACACATTTATACTGATGTCTCTATGTGTCCAGATACTGGTCGAACTGGTGTAGCCAACTGTGACCCAGAACTCAAATATTGAGCATTTTATCATCTTTTGGAAAAAAATTATGTTTTTAATGCTGAACTTTTTTCTATTCAATTGCCCTTAAGCTGGATTTTAGATGTTAAACCTTTAAGATCAGTCATTTTATCTGACTCTCTTAGTTCCTTGAAAGCGTTATAACATTTGTATTGACCTAGACCTTCTCCAATTTTATACGAAATTTGATTTACTATTAACACACTTTGTTATGAAGGCATTGAAGTCGCGTTTGACTGGGTTCTGGGGCACAGTAATATTCCTGGAAATGGGTGGACTGACCGCTTGACAATGAACTTTCTCACATTACCTGAGGTATCGATTAATTTATCTGTTTCAGAGATTTTAACAACTCTTAAACCCAAATTAAAAGATATGTGGCAACAGAGATGGGATGCGTCTAAAAAAGAGCGCTTCTTTTATTAATTTCAACCCTCTGTGACATTTGTACATATTCCATTGCTTTGTAGAAAGGCAGAATCATTCATCCACCGCATTTTCTCTAGTCATCTCGCTGTAAATTCGCATCTTTTTCAACTCAATCTCCATTTAGATGGTAACTGTGACACTTGCCTAGTTTGAGATGATATACACCATTACAATTTAAGATGTACCAGACCTAATGCTGAGCGACGTGTTTTATTGTTAAACTCCGCTCTGTAGGATTGAATGTTTTAACCTTGGACCCATTTTTAAATCCACCTTTTCAATTTAGACTTAAGGTTTTTTTGCTCTTTCTGTTTTTATCCTACGCTCGCACCGAGTTTAATTATATATGTACATTTTTTTTCAAACTCTGTAACTAACCTCCGACTGTCTTTTACCTTTTTACCTTTTACCTTTTTCCTAATCCTAAAATCATGAACCTTCTACACAGCCTAGCATGTGTGTGTATATATATATGCAGATCCATTGAAAAAGCTTGTCTCTAAGAGTTTATGAAGAAAACGAGATGATTTATAGATTTTTTTATTAATCGACATCCCTGTTCAAGTGTGATTATCTTTAGAAATATATATATAACTATTGTGAGAGGTGGGGCGCATAAAGCTTTTTATATATTTGCTTTGAATGCCCCAACAAAATATCTAAATTCCAACCATACACGCCACTTAGATAATTATGATAATAATAATAAATTTTATTTTTTTCTCAGAAATCTATTCAGCCAAACAGGCTGATCTTCCACAGAGCTGAGATAAGAATGTACATATTTACACATTTTTATATAAGAATAATAAATGTAAGATCTATAAAAAATATTTATAATTATATATATATATATCAAAAAACGTCATATAAAATTTAGTATTATTTTTTAAAAAATAGAATAAAAGATAATTTTTTTTTTTTTTAAATAATGAATAAATAAATAAATAGAAATACATAGATACATCTATACATAATAACTTAATTGTTTTTATCATTCTTTTCTTAAAACTAAGCACTATATTTCGTTAATGGTGGAACATGGTGGATATTTCTGCATCTACATCGATGCCTTGTCCCAGTTCTCTGGTGGATCTAAAATCTAAGCTGGGTCCATTGACGTTTACTGTGATTTCCACTGAATTATTTAACATAATAGACCAACTGCGACCAACGACACGATAAGAATTTTTGGTTTCTATTTCAGTCTATTAAAACATCATCAGGAATGAACGTCAGTCAGTTAACTATAATGTATATAGCATGTGAAAAACAAATCAATATGGTTTCATACACAGCTGGTGTTATTCTGCAGACAATTTAAAACAAAGACATTTTTCTGCTGACATTCAAGCCAGCTGATGGTCCATTAACTAGGCTATGTGTAACTTTTAATTCCCAAATAATTTTCAAAATCGTCATGCGAATTTAATTTACCCCAAATGCTTAAATAAAAAAAGGTAGAACTATACTTTAATGTAGATATATACACTTAGCTTTATCGATGTAAAACTTACAGTTGTCCTTTTCTGCTACATATTGAATATTACTATTTGTATTGAGTAATTCGAGTAAGTCCATGGAAACGAAATATACTAAAATGGTGCATAACCTATAATATCCCTATACACAACAGCATATTGCGATGTGTGTACCAAATCAATAACAGTAGACAGTCTCGTTATAAAATATAAAAATTGGGTTATCTGTAATGATATGCCAAGTTTAATAAAGATGGGTATTGTAGTTTTAGAATTTTGTTTTAGCAACGATTTCGAGACAGACACATAGAACCGGTTTCATTATCAATGTTTAGTCTATAACGTCTCCTGTTCTGCTCTGGATCACTGATTGTATGGAATATCTGGTATAAACGACCACTCTTAACATCTTCTTATCTAAATAGAAAAACATATACACTATTTTAATGGTCAGCATAGATCTGGTTGGCCACTCATAGTGTACACTTACAAAAAGGTATTATTGTTCATAAAAAAACTATATATGTTGTGTGTTTTATTGTGTTAATACTTCAAAATATACTTAGAGATAATTCTAAATTAAGTTTCACGACGAGTATAAATCTAACCAAAGAAGTATCAAACTAAACAATTTGAAGAAATCAAACGTTGTAAATTATCCCAATATTAATAAAAGCATTCTGTAAAAAATAATTCTATATCGGACATTTTGGAAAGATTTTTAACGCTCTGACCTGTTTGTCGGGCATTGCGGGTTCTAATTGATATAGGTACATATCATCCTCAGATATTTTGTAATTGTAAGTAATTATGGCTTACTTTAGTTATTGAAGGAGGGTTCAGTCGTTAATAGCTACATAGATTATAATTGTATTGTTATATTATTGAGCGAAAGTCAAAATATAAATTTTTGCGAATACTGACCTGAGTATAGAACTTCTGTATTTGCTTATGTAGGTCCATTAACCATCCAATAATTGTTTTTTTTATTGAATCCAGTCGACTGGATTAGAAGCTCTATACCAGTGCAATTAATGTTATAATAATAATAATAATAATAAAAATTATAAAGCAAACATTTCCTCTTAAACTAAGGAGAACAAATGAATCAATTTTGTTGAAAAATAGACACACTGACAATAGGGATCGGTTCAAGGTCGACGAGTTGTGCCCCATTACAATCATATTCAAATTAACAATCAGAAAGGATAGATGATGGATGGAAGGAGAGTTAATTTTTATAACATGAATGAGCACTAAATACAATGGTCAGATATTGTAATAAATTTAGTTTACCACACAATACACATGTATGCCAAATGACTGAATAAACAACAACCATATGTCATACTATGGGCTTGGATCTAGAATAAATTAGTCCATCTCAAGTTACGGCGTCTCGTCTGATAATTTGGGAAAGTTTGCTAGCTAACACGAGTCAATCCATTGCTTCGTACATGCTTAATTAAACAAGAATTAAGGAAGGTAGATAATGATGTAGTAACACCATATATTTCCACTCGGATAAATGTGACGTTCGCTGAAGTAGTTGGTTAATCGACTATTGGCTGTGGGTCTATGGGTAACTACGCTGAGCGCTGACCTGTCGCCTAATTACTATTCAGTTGGTTCCACTGGAAAAGTTCACAATGGCGACTCATCCTGAGAGTCGATATACTGACCCCAGTGCATAGATTATATATATATTCCCTAAAGTCTGCAACATTGATATACTAGATGCCCTAGGGCAACATGTCGAGCCCTGGTTTTGCATGAAACATGTTTGACATTTGACCTCTATGTGTGACCTTGAGGGCAGGCCATAGACCAGGATCACAGTTTCATCATGTTGAACATTTGTGGCTCATCATGGTGAACATTTCTTCCAAAAAAAATCATTTGTTACATGGCACAAGTTAAAGAACGGATAAGGTCTATCATAGTTTTTTTGTTTACATTTAACCACTAAGTGTGACTTTGA